>CM077147.1:36846960-37058796 GCA_039583875.1 Platanthera guangdongensis
CACCAGATTTTCTACAGAATCAACAAATCGATCAATGGCCAAATACCTACCCGACTCCTAATTGACTAGCACATAAAAGATTATAAGGAAAGAAAAGCTTGGTAAGGGAGGAAGTCTCCACTTGCCTCGATCTAGTCGAAATTGGCCACACTGCGCTCTTTCTTCGAAGATCTGCTGCAAGAACCCTAAGCAACGATTCCTGAAACTTTTCAGGATGAAAAGGGTCAGGTGAGAAACCATGGCGACAAAAATTTAAGAAATCAAATTACCTACCACCAATGCGCAGATCTTGGCGAGAGCTTTCCGGATCTACTCTCTGACGTCAATTTCGTGCACCAGAGCATCTACAAGTGGTGTCTGAAAACCTAGCGAAACTCGTCGCCCTCTTTCTTCCGCGTTTTCGGTCCGATAGCTTGGGGAGGAAGATAATGAATAGTAAAATATGTATATTCGATAGTCATTATAATTATTATCTATTCTAATATTATAATATATTATCTATTTTAATATTATAATATATTATAATAAATATCATATTTATAATTTTATAATATTGTATCATATGAAGATAAGGACTTCTATAATATCATATAATGATTCGTAAGGAACGTCCAACTAACCAAAAAACTCGAATCAATTCGGATTTCTCCAAATCTCGCACTGAAAGTAAATATCGATGCTACAAATCCAACAACAAAGTCAAAGTTAAGATTCGATAAACAAAACTCGGGTAAAAACTCACCCGAAGCCCAAAACACCAAATATCCCAAAAAGGCTCCATCGAGTATCAAAACAAACCCGGCACGCATAGGGATATATCCAAAAATGCCCTAGAAATTAGCCAAGCTAATATTCTACGCGAAAACCTCGGATACCAAATGAGCAAAAGTCAAGCTCCAGCAATGGTACCCGTCAACTACGCATCAACGTAATGCCCTGACGTCAAAATACGTCACTAAAGAGATTAAAATAAATATTAGAAATTCAGGGGCGTTACAAGAATTTCCACTGGAGGTATATCCATTTCCTCCTCAACAACAAGATCTTCAGATTGAGTTCTACTCACTTGAATACTTGGTGTAGGTTCATATGAAATTGATACTTGGGCACTCATGTACCTCCTAGTCTCATCAGTGGATTGAGTAAGCTCTCGATCATGAGGCTCTTCCTCAGCCTGTTCTGAAGAGCTGCTGTCAGTACTTTCCTCTAGAATAGCAACTGCTTTCTTCTCTTTCTTGGCAATAGTCTGTGCATGAGGCAGCAGAACTCTGTCCCATCTGTCAAGTATTTTTAAATCCATCCATCTCATGTGATGGGTTTTTGTTCCTAACCTTGGGTTAAGGATCTTGTGTAACATCCCTTAGAATTCTACACCCCTAAATGGTTTTGTCATGACTGGGTCGTGACAAAATCCTGAGAAGTTTAAAAAGGTTGGGGTGAACTGGGGAGTTAGTGGGTGAACCACCCTAGTCTACAATTAGTAGAATTCCAAGTACTAGCTTAGGGATGATCATAGGGCTTCACCATGACACCATGACCACACCACAACATCACTAACCTATTAGAGGGTCCATTAGAGCCATAGGGACCCACTAGGGTCAACTAAAATGGTCAAGTTAACCAAAGTCAACCTAAACCCTAATCAGGTCAAACTAAGCTCATACATGGTCAACTGACCTCCCCTTGATTAAAAGGACCCACCTAGACCATCCCAAGTCCTAAGGGAGGCCAACGGGTCACCAAGGACCCATTGGGGTCAATTAAAGAGGCTAAGTTGACCCAAGTCAACCCTAGCCTCAAGAAGGTCAAAGTGCCCTAATTAAGGGTCGAGTGACCCCCAAGATGCCCAAACAACCCTACCCAAGTCTTTATAGACCTTAGGTGAGTCTAATGGGTCACCAAGGTCCAATTGGGGTGAACCCAAATGGTCATGTTGACCAAGGTCAACTCTACACTAGTGTTAAGTCAAATTAGCCCAAATGGGCTAACCCATGCTCAAACTCATTTCCTCCACTTGAGCTAACCTCATTTTTATTATTAATATGAGTTAGTGGGGTGCCAATAGGCTGAGGAGAGATCAAAATCGGCCTTGATGACTAGGAGAGAGAAAACTCCATTTTCCCTTTAATGGAGGAGAGAGAAAGTGAGGGAGAAGGCCATTCAAGGCATAGGGAAGGCAAGGGCCACCCTTCATTGTTGGGTTCAACTCCTCTGGGGAAGAGGAGTTTCCAGCCATTTTCTGGCCACACTGAGCCAGGTTCACACTGTCACAACCCGCATTTTCTCTTAAATTAAGAAGTATCAGAGTAGGAGTAAACACGCGTTGTGATGCTACGTCGAGCAGGGGATAATTGTCGACGCTCGGGCGAACACCATCTAACTAGACTATGAAAATTCATAAGTTTAATGATTAGAAAATCAGTTACATTTTAAAGGCCGTATCCCCCGGCTCAGTGGATCATGTAGTCCACAGTTTTAAAACTATACTTATACGCAGCGAAAATTACCTTTTTTATATTTGACATCCTATGAGAGTGCATAAGTGACCCCCGAGGTCAACTTATACCATGCAAGACTCTAGATTTATTTTGTATTATATGTAGAAAATGATCATTTTTACATTGCTTGGAAAGTAGTGTATGAGTTTTATAAACATGCTGATCATGAGATATACTTATAGTAGTGTTTTTAGGTTTAAAAGTAACTAACAACCTAGCATAAATCTTCCCAAGAGCAAATAGACTATCTCCAGAAAGGTAGAAGTAAAAGAAACATATCTAGTAACATAAGAAAAAACCACCAGCGGGCGTCGACAATCTGACACGAACCCACTGGCGAGCATGTATGTCTGTAAGAAAAATAGAAAACTACCTCACAAGACGAAGAAACTGATCTCTACAGTACAAGAGATCACTAGCAATAGCACATCAAAACTAGCCGCCTACTCGGCTACTAATCAGAAGCTGAGGCATTCAGAGAAGAAAAGAATACCTCAGCAAGTAAAACAAGAAAAATCTGAATTAGAGCATAATATCAAAATGGAATAAAAGAGAGTAAGTAAACATGACAGTAAAAGCAAATGTTGTCCAAAGTAAGCCAAAGTACACCAAGTACAAGGAAACAACAACAAGCCCTGCTCAAATCCTGCAGAGGCTACAAGGCAAAAGAAAAGAGAACTTGCCACAATAAGCTGCATTCTACAAAAAAGAAACACCTAACAATCCTAACTTGTGAGTTAATAGCAGTAGTAAACAACATGGACCTGAGTTGGTGACCAAAAACAGTCCCCCAAACAAAACAGTTCCAACTAAAAATTCAATGTATCAGCACAAGGCCACCACATACCTAGCCCGTACCTGGGATTAAAAGGTGGCGGCCACGGCAATACCCAGCCCATACCTGGGATTAAAAGGTGGCGGCCACGGCAATACCCAGCACGTACCTTGGATTAAAAGGTGGCGGTCACGGCTCGCACACAAAACCATCTCACTCCTTTAGAGTGTCAAAACACCACTACCTGCCATAACCCACGATTCGGCCTTCAAACAAAATAAAGGAAGAAACGAATGGCCGACAAGACATCCCCACCTAGGAGGTAATCACTCGGGAAGAAAAGAAAATGAAAGAAAAGTTCAGTTATGGCAAAAAAATAAATAAACGCCGAACTCAGATCACAGGAAATCGTCGATCTCAAGCCACAGGAAATCGTCGATCTCAAGCCATAGGACATCATCCATCTCAAGCCACAGGAAATCGTCGAACCTAGTTCGACGATTTTTTTGTGGAACTCAGGTCACATAAAATCGTCGAACTCAGTTCGACGTAGGCAATCGTCAAACTAGTTCGCAGGCAATCGTCAAACTCAGTTCGACGATTTTCGTCGAACACAGGACACAGGAAATCGTCGAACTCAGTTCGACGATCCTCGTCGAACTCAGTTCGACGATCCTCGTCGAACTCAGGCAACCAGAGATCGTCGATCTCAGTTCGACGATTTCCGTCAAACTCAGATCGACGATTTCATCATACCCTCCTCAACTCTCCAGACCACTACTACAAGCCCAGAATAACTCTAATCCTTATGACTATGGAAAGGAAAAGAATTTTTGCTACTGCTACCACAACTGTCAAGCCAAATTTACACCCAAACCGAGCCTACCCATGAAATACTCAGCATTATAACACTACAGCAAACTGACCGTAGGCTTAAAAATTTGCAGCAAAAGAGATATCTGGCAAGACTAAGTAACATTCCTAGGTTCTAAGAACAGGAACTTAAACTATCTCGAACAGGAAGCAAAAATCTGATATCTGGACCATAAGGTAAAAATTTTGTAGACTTAAACAAGGAGGTTTCAGGCTTAAAAAAAATTAGACATTGATTAAATCTGGAAGGGTTAAGTCAACAGCAACAGGAAACTAGGTGAATAAATTCTACTTGGCAAGGTCAAGGAGTACCACTTGCCTCAATTTCCAGCGATTTATCTTGCACAACCCTTCCTCTCTCTCTCTCAGCTCCAGCCGCAACAGCACCTAAACCAGGATTCTAGAGTTTTAATGGCAGAAAAGGATTAAACCAAAAATTCTGAGACCCCTAGAAACACCACAAAAATTGAATCTCTTACCGTAGGAATGAAGGTCTAGGCGAGAGCAATCCAAATCTGCCTTCGAAATCGAATTCCGCCCGCTAAAACTCCGGGAATCGGCGGTGGAAGGCAAGGGCAGCCCGCCGGTTTTCCTCTCTTGCACAGGGATGGCGGTTGTATTCCGAAAAGACAAAGAACATCCACAGTGGCTTTTCTAAATAAGGCTATATATAGATAGCGGCTAAATCCCAAATATTTTCTATTCTTAGCCAATCCAAACGCTGTCAGCCACCAATTCACCATAATTGCTACTATCTAAACAAAATATCCATATATAATATATAATATCGCATTAATATAAATAAAATACAAAACGATGCGAAACCCGAACATCCTCGGAATGCGACGAAATTTGCACCGTAGCTAAATACCCACGCTACGAACGCAACGACGAGTCGAAATCAACTTTCGACGAACAAAACTTGGGTTATCACTACCCGAAGCCAAAACACAAGCATCCACCGAGAGGCCTCACCAGTCACCAAAACAGACCCGGCTTGCTAGGGAATCTTGCCAAAAAGGCTACCAACAACCACACAAGGAACCTATAGAGCTAAGACCACGCTCTAACAAATGACACATGCCGGAAACGCGTCAACGTAACGCCAAACGAGAATTAAATAATCACAGAAAAATCGGGGGCGTTATAGTCACTCCCCTTAAAAGAAAGTTTCGTCCCGAAACTTTACGTACACAACTTCTACTATAGAAGGAAAGTAACAAAACAAGAACTACTAGAAAGAAAAAGTACCAATCAAATCAAGGGAACAGATGAGGGTGAGCCTCCCTCATAGCCGACTCTATCTCCCAAGTCGCGCTTTCCAAATCTTGATTCTTCCATAGAACCTTCACCATCAGGATAGACTTTGTCCGCAACACCCGATCTTGAGTATCCAAGATGCGGACCGGCACCTCAACATATGAAAGATTAGGCTCCAACTGGGGCACAACATCCAAGACTTGCCCACGACTTCGCACACACTTCCGTAATTGGCTTACATGAAATACATTATGAACTCCTGGGAAATTTGCTGGCAAATCCAATCTATATGCTGACACGCCAATCCGCGCAACAATCTTAAACGGGCCCAAATACCTCAGATCCAATTTCCGGTTCTTACCGAACCTCTTAACACCAACCATCGGGGAAACCTTAAGAAACACAAGGTCCCCTACAAAATACTCCAAGTCAGACCTACGCCGGTTGGCGTTCTTCTTATATCTCTCCTGAGCTATACGAAGCTTTTCTCGAATAAGCCTCACTGCGACTTCCATTTCCTCGAGCGCATCCGGAACCAGCACAGGCCTCTCACCGACCTCGGTCCAAAACAAGGGAGTTCTGCAACGCCTCCCATACAAAGCTTCAAACGGAGTCATTTGCAAGCTCTCTTGGTAACTGTTGTTGTATGCAAATTCCATAAGCCGCAAACGCTCATCCCATGCTCCACCGTGGTCCAAGATGTAGCACCTGATCATATCCTCAACTATCTGGTTCACTCGCTCAGTCTGACCATTGGTCTAAGGGTGGTAAGCTGTAGAATACCTCAAATCTGTAACCAAACCCTCTTGCAGACTCCTCCAGAAGCGAGATGTAAAACGGGAGTCTCGATCTGAAATGATGCTAACTGGCACACCGTGCAATCTGATGACCTCGTTCAAGTACAACTCTGTTATCTTCTTCATCTGGTAAACTATCTTATAGGGTACAAAGTGCGCACACTTCGTCAATCGGTCCACGATGACCCAAACTGAATCAAATCCCCTTAGAGATCTCGGTAAGCCCGTAATGAAGTCCATAGAAATACTCTCCCACTTCCAAGTCAGGATCTCCAACGGAGTCAACTTGCCACCAGGCCTTCCATGATCGGCCTTCACACGCTTGCAAGTGTGGCACTCAGCAACAAATAGTGATATATCACCCTTCATCCCATACCACCAGGCAATCTGCTTCAGTTCATGATAAATCTTTGTAGATCCTGGATGGTAGGCAACACTGGATCCATGAGCCGCTCTGCAAATCATACCCCTGATGTCTCCAACAGCGGGGATGCAAAACATGTCGCGGTACTTCAAGGTACCCGCATCATCGATAGAAAAATCCGGCAACTCCCCTCTCTCAGTCCTAAGGTATAAGTGCAGAAGATCCGGATCATCCTTCTGGTGTAACCTGGTAAGTGCAATCCAAGACGGTTCTGCCACTGCCAAACTGCTCTGCATGTCACAGCGTCCCACGGAAATATTCATCAGGAGGAACTCTTCCACTAAACGATCGGCGGTGAGATTAAAGATCTTCCCCAGCTTCCGGCTCAGGGCGTCGGCCACCACATTGGCCTTGCCCAGATGATGCTGTATCTCCACATCATAATCAGCCACATACTCTAGCCACCGCCGCTAGCGCAGATTCAACTCCTTCTGTGTAAACACGTACTTTAGACTTTTTTGATCTGTGAAGATCTTGCACTGAGCACCATAAAGTAGATGTCTCCACAACTGTAGCGCATAAATCACCGCTGCAAACTCAAGGTCATGCGTTGGGTAATTTCTCTCATGAGTCTTTAGTTGCCATGACCCATACGCAATCACTTTTCCAGCCTGCATCAACACGCAACCCAGACCAACATGCGAAGCATCCATGTACACATCATACTCCACGCCCTCAGTAGGTAGGGTCAGAACGGGAGCAGTGCACAATCTGTTCTTTAGTTCCAGGAAGGCTTCTTCGCACTTCTCGCTCCAAACAAAGGTCGTGTTCTTTTGAGTCAACCTGGTCAAAGGTGCAGCCAGGGTAGACAAACCCTCCACGAACCTCCTGTAGTAGCCGGCCAACCCTAGGAAGCTTCTAATCTCCTTGGGCATGCCCGACCTGCTCCAATCCATCACTGTTGCGATCTTTTCCGGGTCGACCTAGATACCATCCTTATTCACCACGTGTCCCAGAAATGAGACCTGAGGCAACCAAAATTCGCACTTGCTCAACTTGGCGAATAACTTGTGGTTCCTCAACTCCGATAGAACCAAGCGCAGATGCTGCTCATGCTCCTCAGTACTGCGAGAGTAGATCAACACATCATCGAAGAATACCACCAGGAACTTGTCTAGAAAGTCCTTGAACACCCGGTTCATCATATCCATGAATGATGATGGTGCATTGGTCAAACCAAACAACATCACTAGAAACTCGAAGTGTCCATGCCTCGATCTAAACGCAGTCCGTGGAATATCTGCCTCACGGATCCTGAGTTGATGATAGCCAGAACGAAGATCGATCTTGTAAAACACCGTGCTACCACGCAACTGATCAAATAAGTCATCGATCCTCGGCAGAGGGTACCTGTTCTTAATGGTGACTTTGTTCAGCTCCCTATAATCGATGCATAGCCTAATCGACCCATCCTTATTCTTCACAAATAGAATAGGAGCACCCCAAGGCGACGAACTCTGCCTGATAAAGCCTTTTGCCAACAACTCGTCCAGCTGGACTCGCAACTCCTCCAACTCACGAGGGGTCATTCGATACGGCGCCTTAGCAATAGGACGCGTACTCGGTTCCAAATCAATCACAAACTCAACATCCCGCTCGGGGCGAAGACCAGGAAGGTCATCAGGAGAAACATCAAAGAAAACACGTACAACAGGAATCTCCTCCAAGCACGGTATACTAAAAACAGTCCCAATCACCGAGACTAAACAAGCAAAACAATCAGAACGAAACAACTTCTGAGCACATACCACAGAAATGACAGGAGAATCCTGGCACGGATCAGCATACACACTTCCAGGCTGACCGTTGTCCTTAATGAAGTCCAAGCGCTTCCCTTTGCACTGAATAACCGCATCATACTTAGACAACCAGTCCATGCCCATAATAACATCGAAGTCCTCTAGATCAATCATCTTCAAGTCTGCCTTTGCAAGAAAGTCCCCCAACAAAACAGGGCAATCCAAAATACCCAATTCTGATAACATAGATTCACCAAAAGGGAACTTGACGCGGAAGGTATCACGAACTTGATCTAGAATCAACCGATAACGCTCTACAAAAGTTTTAGCCACAAACGAGTGGGTAGTGCCAGAGTCAAACAGAACACGTGCCCAGTGGTTCTTCACCTTAAATTTCCCTATAGGAGTATATATAAGCAACTAAGGAACTACCAAAACAAAACTATAACCATTCCATAAAATAAAACTTTCAGGTTAGGAAAACAACTAACCTGAGATGACCTGAGTCGAAGCTTGAGCCTCCTCAGAAGAGATCACGTTCAGCTTTCCTTTGCCCTAGTCCACACGCTGAGGCGTTGTCAAAGCCTGAAGTGGAACTGCCTGAAGAATAGGCTGGACCTGAGGACACCTTGTCTTGATATGGCCATTCTGTCCACACTGATAGCAGACTTTATCCTTGGACCAGCACTGGGCAGCATCATGCCCGGGTTGCTTACAAATAGAACAAGAAACATCCCTCCTATGAGCACCTTGAATAGCATGAACTTGCTCCTTCTTCTAAGCTCCCGCCTTCTTGAAAGACCTCTCAACAGGGTGGCCTGACTAGCCACAGAAGCTACATACTACCTTGCTCTTCTTTTTCGAAGCAGCATCGAGTACCTGGAGGTTCTTCTCTTTAGCAGACTTCCTCTTGTCCTTCCTTATTTGCTGGCCTCTGTTCTTTGCGGTCTCAATTGCCTCCACTTTCAAAGCAGCCTCCACTACCCCTGCATAAGTCTCTGATCCATAAGCACTGGCCACCTGCTGAACCTCGCTCCTCAAGCCACCAAGGAACCGCTTTACTCAATCTCCTTCAACACTCACCAACCCAAGGGCAAACCGGCTCAACTTACTGAACTCTATCTCGTACTCACTGACCGTGAGTTGCCTCTGCTTCAGGTGGAGGAAGTCGTTCATTAGTCGGTCACACTCGACCGAAGGCAAGAACTTCCTCAACAGCATCTCCTTGAATAATCCCCAAGAGCAACCAGCCACCAAGCTCTCCTTTTCCCTAAGCCACCAGCTCTTAGCCAAACCCTTTAGCTGATAGGGAGTTATCATCACTCTCTGATCATCTGCAATACCGGAGTACGAGAACATCTCCTCCATGGAGATCAGCCAATCATCTATGACCATGAAATCTGCCTTCCCATCATATGTAGGAGGGCTAAGTCACTGAAACTGAGAAATAAAGGTCATCTCTACTGGCACCACCACTGTAGGTCTCAGGGGAACAGGAGGGGGAGGAGCAGCTGACCCCCCTGCAGGGGCTTGCACCCCCTGCATTTGTCTTACAACCACTGCCACCAGAGACTGGATCTGGGCCTGCATCTCCACCATCTGCCTGGTCAAGGAATCGTTGCTCTGACATAGGCTCTCGATCACCGCACCACTCTGCGTTCCTGAAGACTCACCCTCAAATATGGGAGTCGACCTAGTCGAAGGACGTCTCTCCATCCTAAAACCACAAAAACTAAGGTCAGGACTTAGTACAACCATTAGAACAAACTACCAGTACAGACAATACATACATAAATATGAACTTTTAACTGCTGTACTTGCTCTGAGATTTTATTTTATTTTTACAAAAGTGATGTTATGCTTAACCTAGGATGGTTAACCGCCATCAACTAACTCTTGTGCCTAGATCGGGAATGCATGAATTTACATTCTATTTCTGATTTAACACCATGTGTGTACATATATCATCCTGCAAATCTTTAGCTTGGCACGTTGTGCTTATGCAATGTTATGCTATGCATGATTGTGCTATGCATTCTAAAAAGGCCCTAATGCATGTCATGAGTGGCGTACGCATGAAAATGTTATGCATCCCATACTACATAACATTCTCATGCAACAAAAAAGAAACATGCTAGTCACATTCATGTGGTGAGGTTATGCATCCCATACTACATAACTCTCACATGTTGCCCCTATGGTGGATCCATATACAAACACATATTATGCATCTCATACTACATAATATGCCCTGTATACTTCATGTTATGCTATGAGTGTAGTGTTCGTGCTTCAGCCAAGACATGCTGATGACATATCGGTGTGTGTATGATATGATGCTAAACATCCAATACCTACAAGGAAAGGTTGCCCGACAAATTGTCAAACAACCTCCCTCTGATACCAACTGTCACAACCTGTATTTTCTCCGAAATTAAGAAGTATCAGAGCAGGAGAAAACACGCATTGTGATGCCACGTCGAGCAGGGGATAACTGTCGACGCTCAGGCGAACACCATCTAACTAGACTATGAAAATTCATAAGTTCAATGATTAGAAAATCAGTTACATTTTAAAGGCCGTATCCCTTGACTCAGTGGATCATCTAGTCCATAGTTTTAAAACTATACTTATACGTAGCGAAAAATACCTTTTTTATATTTGACATCCTATGAGAGTGCATAAGCGACCCCCGAGGTCAACTTATACCATGCAAGACTCTAGATTTATTTTATATTATAAGTAGAAAATGATCCTTTTTACGTTGCTTGGAAAGTAGTGTATGAGTTTTATAAACATGCTGATCATGAGATATACTTATAGTAGTGTTTTTAGGTTTAAAAGTAACTAGCAACCTAGCATAAATCTTCCAAAGAGCAAATAGACTATCTCCAGAAAGGTAGCAGTAAAATAAACATATCTAGTATTATAAGCAAAAACCACCACCGGACGTCGACAACCTGACACGAACCCACTGGCGAGCATGTATGTTTGTAAGAAAAATAGAAAACTACCTCACAAGACCAAGAAACTGATCTCTACAGTACAAGAGATCACCAGCAACAGCACATCAAAACTAGCCGCCTACTCGGCTACTAATCAGAACCTGAGGCATTCAGAGAAGAAAAGAATACCTCAGCAAGTAAAACAAGAAAAATCTGAATTAGAGCATAATATCAAAATGGAATGAAAGAGAGTAAGTAAACATGATAGTAAAAGCAAATGCTGTCCAAAGTAAGCCAAAGTACACCAAGTACAAGGAAACAACAACAAGCCCTGCTCAAATCCTGCAGAGGCTACAAGGCAAAAGAAAAGAGAACTTGCCACAATAAGCTGCATTCTACAAGGAAGAAACACCTAACAATCCTAAATTGTGAGTTAATGGTAGTAGTAAACAACATGGACCTGAGTTGGTGACCAAAAACAGTCCCCCAAACAAAACAGTTCCAACTAAAAATTCACTGTATCAGTACAAGGCCACCATATACCCAGCCCGTACCTGGGATTAAAAGGTGGCGGCCACGGCAATACCCAGCCCGTACCTGGGATAAAAAGGTGGAGGCCACGACTCGCACACAAAACCATCCCACTCCTTTAGAGTGTCAAAATACCACTACTGCCATAACCCACGATTCGACATTCAAACAAAATAAAGGAAGAAACTAATGGCCGACAAGACATCCCCACCTAGGAGGTAATCACTCGGGAAGAAAAGAAAATGAAAGAAAGTTCGGTTAAGGCAAAAAAAATAAACGCCGAACTCAGATCACAGGAAATCGTCGATCTCAAGCCACAGTAAATCGTCGATCTCAAGCCATAGGACATCGTCGATCTCAAGCCACAGGAAATCGTTGAACCCAGTTCGACGATTTTTTTGTGGAACTCAGGTCACATAAAATCGTCGAACTCAGTTCCACGATTTTCGTCGAACTCAGTTCGACGCAGGCAATCGTCAAACTCAGTTCGCAGGCAATCATCGAACTCAGTTCGTAGGCAATCGTCGAACTCAGTTCGATGATTTTCGTAGAACACAGGACATAGGAAATCGTCGAACTCAGTTCGATGATCCTCATCGAACTCAGTTCGACGTTCCTCGTCGAACTCAAGCAACCGGAGATTGTCGATCTCAGTTCGACGATTTCCGTCAAAATCAGATCAACAATTTCATCATACCCCCCTCAACTCTCCAGACCACTACTACAAGCCCAGAATCACTCTAATCCTCAAGACTATGGAAAGGAAAATTAAAGAAATTGTACCTAATCACGTAGAGGGGGGAGGTGAATAGGTGACTTTTATCTTTTTCAACTTTTAGGCAGAATCACAGAATTATAAACAATTCTTCACAGCAATACAGCACAGCAATCACAGAATAAAGCACACACAGAGAACACACAGAATTTATAGTAGTTCGCCAAGGTCTGGGTACATCCACTTTCCCCCTTCGCCTATCTAGTAGTGTACTAGATTCGGCCCAACTTCTCCACTATTCCTCAGAGACCCCAAATAGGTTCCTACAGCTCAGAGTGATCTCACTCCTACAACTCAGGCACACAGCCCTACTACTCAGTCTTCACAAAGACCTACACTCAGCCTTCAACAAGGCCTACACTCAGGCACATAGGCCCTACCACTCAGCCTTTATAATTTCAGGATTACAACTCAGATCCCTTAGGATCCTACAAGAAATTAAAATTACAATGTATATACCCACAACTCAGAATTAGAGAGAAGAGTTGACAGGTTTCTTGATGAGTTCTTGGAAGAACTTTGCTGAGATAAACCTCCCTTGGTTTCCTTCAAAGCTTCTTGAATTTAGAACATAATAGGGTTGAGTCTCTATGCAGCTGATCTTCAATTACTGCTAACTTAAGAATCAGATCTCAATCTGAAACTTTCTTCATAGCCTGGTTCAACAGCTGTCTTCTTAGAAGGAGCTCTCTCTCTTCAACTTCTTAGATCTTTTGATCACTTCAACTGATTGATGCAAATCTTCTACACAGATACTTTTCTGTTGAAGCAATAAGCCTTTAAATAGGCTTTCTTCATGGTGACCGGATGATCCGGTTTCTAACGATCTTCTGACAGCACTGACAGTTGCAGTAGACCGGCTGGAATGGCAGCTGTCAAGTCATCCAGTCACTTCTTGAATATTCTGTAACTGTCTGAAAGTGTCGAGACAGTCAGTCTTTAATTGTCGACATTGATAGATCAAGTGTCGACACAAGTAGACTAAGTGTCGACACTAGCCTTCATGGTGTCGACACAACTCCTTGTATTGTAGAAATTACTTCTCGACACTTCTTCTTCAACATGTGTCGACACTGATCCTGTGTGTCGACACAAGTCCTTCTTAGTTGATACTTAGTTGATTTCTTGTAAGTGTCGACACAACTCCTTTGTGTCGACACATCTTCTTATGTTGATACTTGCTAAGTGTCGACACATCTTCTTGGTGTCGACACATGCCTTCTGTGTTGATAATTTTGCTGAGTGTCGACACTTCTCCTTGTGTCGACACATTCTTCTTGTGTTGAGACTTTGGCTGAGTGTCGACACATCTCCTTTGTGTCGACACTTGTACTTAGAATTTGTTGAAATTTGCTGAGTGTCGACACAGCCTCCTAGTGTCGACACTTGTACTTGAACTTTGTTGAAGTTTTGCTGAGTGTCGACACAGCCTCCAAGTGTCGACACTTTTGATGTCGACAAAGTTCCTCTGGGTGTCGACACTGCTTCTAAGTGTCGACACAGCTTCTCTGGACATTTCTTCATTGTGTGTCGACACGACCTGTATGTGTCGACACTTTCCTTCTGGTGTCGACTCTGCATTCCTGGTGTCGACACAATTACTCCAAGTGTCGACACTGCTTCTCTAGGTGTCGACACAAGTCTTCTTAAGTGTCGACACTTTTCTTCTGGGTGTCGACACTGCTTCTCTAGGTGTCGACACAAGTCTTCTTAAGTGTCGACACTTTTCTTCTGGGTGTCGACACATGGACTTAGAAACTTTCCATGCTTTCCCTGCAATTACTTAACCTGCACAGCTAAACTCAAAACACATCAAATACATTTTGATGTATATCATTGAGTAGGGTGAGGCTTCTACAAATCAGGTACATGTATTCCAATGTACCCAACAATCTCCCCCTATTTGGAGAAGTCATAACCCTTAGTCAATGATATACAACATACATAACAAATTCACAGTATGATGTAAAACAATATTAAATGACAAGGTAAGTACATAAACATGTATAAACAAAACATGTATACACAAATATCTCAGAACAGTAATGTAATAGATTTAACACATATCACATTGTTCTAACAACTTCAACATATTCATTATTCAAAAGTTTACAGAAAGTTGAATGCAACTGATTACACATAGTAAACTTAAGAAAAATTTCTATCCTAAGGCAGCTCAGGCTCCTTGATCATAAGGTCCTTTCCTGATTGTATCTTTGCTTGGACTGGGGCTTCAGCATCTTCAGCAGCAGCAGGCTTCTTCCCTTTAAGATCCTTCTGTTTCTGCTCTTCATCCTTGATCTTCTGCCTTTCAAAATAATGATAAGGCTTTGGAAAGTACTTGCTAGGCTCCTGTGCAGTAGGAGGTAGCTTTCCCATATTAGCCTTTCTTCTATATTGAACAATAGCCTCTTGTCTGTTCTCATGCTTCCTCCACTCCAGTTCAGAATACCACTTGTTTCTATCCTGGATATTGTCCTTGGCAGCCTTCCATGCAGTCAAGATGATATTCCTGGAAGTGGGGCTACATTGTTCAAAATCAGGCTTAAGTTCAGCTTGCTCTCTGAATCTTTTCTTAGATAATTGAGTCTCTTGTTCTTTTAATAAGGCCCCTTGTTCTTTTAGTATTTCCTCTGGCACAGGCTGAACTACTTTCTCAATGATGACATTATGATTTCCTTCAGGAGGGCTATACATTGACTGTATATCTTGATGTATCATATCAAAGTCTGGTGGAGGGTATATTACTTGAGCCACTTCAGCTTGCTCCCCTCCAAGATATGCAGGATTAATTCCAGACTCTGCAACATTGTCATCATCACATAATGGTGGATATCCAAGGGTGGCTCTGATGGAATTTGAAATCCACTTTGCATGATCAGAGTCTGCCTTGACTAATACTCTCTCTCCCTTTATGACTTCTCTCTCAATGTGATCCCTCAGATCATCTTTCTGAAACCTTATCTGTGCATTCAGATAATTTACTTCATCCTTATATAAAGGTTTTAACCTTTGGAGCTTGTCAGTGATAGCTTTTTGAGAGTCTTCTATGGCAGTTTTAACAGCAGTTAGGCTCTCTTGCAGTTGTTTGTCAAATTCAGCCTTGGCAGTAACACTTGTTGTAGTCTGAGCAGTAGCCATATTCTTCAATTCAGTTACTATGGCATTATGTAAAGTTGTAAGATTATCATTCATCCTTATCTGGTTCTCCAGTACATAGCCTTGCTTCACTGCCATATCATCCACTTGTGTTTTAATCTTCTCTTGATGAGTGGCCAGAAAGACTACTGCATTTCCTCCCTTATGGAAGAAGTCAGTCATTTCTTTCTTGTTCAGATTCATTTCAAATCTGATTGACTTGATGTCTTGGGCCAGATCAAATTCCAATGACTTATGCCCCTCATCTATATACTTTTCTATAGCTTGTCTGTGCTCATCCAGCTTTATCTGCAATGCCACCATCAGTGAACTGTAGTCAGTAGATGGGGAAGGCTATGGTGCAATTGTTTGCAGTGCCTTTTTATATGTCTGGTGTAACAACCCCATCCGTTCATATGGTATATTCTAGAAGGTCCGGCCGGGGCCCCACAGGATATATCACAAAACAGGCGGTGAAAGTACAGGATGATACCAGAGTAGCGCTATCGCACCTATCACAAATCATTCTAGCGGAAGCCTAGACTACACTTGAACTCCTCATGAATGTCCAAACATAAAACTCCACATTTTATACCATATAGGAATGTCTTACAAGAAGTACAAAAGAGTTGGCCTTATGGCCTTACAGGGCTATCAAACAGTGGCCTAAACAAATTGGCGCGCAGGCCGGCCACAATAAAAGAAAACACACACAATCACACAAATAGCCTTCGAGGGCTAGCAGCAGCAGCAGCAACAGCAGCAGGAACATCAACCTCTATGAGTCCCGCTCGGCTCTCCAGCACCTGTACAGGGACAATCCACCCAACGGTGGCAAACAAAAGCAACGGTCAGCATTCAGCTGACCAAATTATAACGACCCTACCCCTTCTCTCGGGGCAGCAGTACTTCCCTGCAAGCATAGCAAATCACAAGGATGGCAATCTATAAGGCTTATGCCCAGGCTTGAATGCCAGGAACAGGATTGGTGAGACCGACCCGCGCCTTTGTTATAGCCATGAGTACGCTGTACTCGGAGAAGGCAAGGCGATTTGAGCAACGGGGGGTGGAGGATCCGACCTGCGCTATGTCCATCCGATGTGAGACCAAAGGTGCGGTCTGTTGGAGCGCATAGCAAGAGTCTTCGGCCTGCGCGCCATGACACAATGGGGGGCTACGGGTCATCCCGGTGTAGGAAGACTAACTCCGGCTGCACTCCATGGAGTAAATGCTCAAGAGATTTACCGTTGGGTTGTGACCCTAATACGGTGGTGGGCAAGAGATTTGCCAGAACACCAAGAATGTGCCCTGAGTGCACGGACCGTTGGGCCGGGTGGCGAACGGTTGTGATGGCTTGTGTGCGTGAAAGCACATTTTGATGATATTTATAGATTGCCATCCTTGTGATTTGCTATGCTTGCAGGGAAGTACCGCTGCCCCGAGAGAAGGGGTAGGGTCGTTATAATTTGGTCAGCTGAACGCTGACCGTTGCTTTTGTTTGCCACCGTTGGGTGGATTGTCCCTGTACAGGTGCTGGAGAGCCGAGCGGGACTCATAGAGGTTGATGTTCCTGCTGCTGTTGCTGCTGCTGCTGCTAGCCCTCGAAGGCTATTTGTTTGATTGTGTGTGTTTTCTTTTATTGTGGCCGGCCTGTGCGCCAATTTGTTTAGGCCACTGTTTGATAGCCCTGTAAGGCTATAAGGCCAACTCTTTTGTACTTCTTGTAAGACATTCCTATATGGTATAAAATGTGGAGTTTTATGTTTGGACATTCATGAGGAGTTCAAGTGTAGTCTAGGCTTCCGCTAGAATGATTTGTGATAGGTGCGATAGCGCTACTCTGGTATCATCCTGTACCTTCACCGCCTGTTTTGTGATATATCATGTGGGGCCCCGGCCGGACCTTCTAGAATATACCATATGAACGGATGGGGTTGTTACATTTTTGGTATCAGAGCCATGGGCTTCACACAGCATGTCTATTCCGTACTCCATTTCCGGATCTATATGCTAACAAAGGGGATGTCAAGCATCCACCCAAGGATTTCCAAAATCAGCCACCTCTTGGTGGGGGAAATCACAAAGCTATGCCAAAAAGAAGCCTTCACATGGCTAGGAAGAAAAGTCGTTACCCTTGACGACCGCTTCGGTGCCATGGCCTCAAAGCTTGCTTGCAAGACTCGCGAGATCGATTCCTCCGCAACGCCGGCTTCGGATCTCTCGTCGGTAAACCGCAGCACCACCAGCAGCAGCCCCTTTTTCCTTCTTCTTCCTCCTTTCTCTCTCTCTTTCTCTCTTCACTTGAAGAAACTTAAGGCCAAAGAAAATGAGAATCCTTCTCTGATTTCGGCCTTTAAGGAAAAAGAGGAAGAGGCTTCAGCCCTTGGATCCAGACTGAAGGAATGGACGGCCACGATTCTGCCAAAAACACAGATTTTGACCCGACACGGCCTCTGACACGGCCGTGTGCCAGGTCGTGTGCCTCAAGCGGTGGTCAACCGACTTATCCAAACCAGTGACACGCCCATGGAACATGCCCGTGTCATGGGCCGTGTCACCAACACGCCTACAAACACGCCCGTGTCTGTGGCCGTGTGCCTGGGCGAAAAAAATCCCAAATCATCCCGAGACTTCATACGGCCTGTGACACGCCCGTGTCCCAGGCCGTGTGCCCTGACACGGCACAAAGACACGCCATGTCGAAATCCTTCGGCGGGCTAAGTTCGTCGACCCGATTTGACACGCCCTGTGACACGCCCGTGTCACAGGCCGTGTGCAACTTCTCGACACTCGACACACATGCCTCGACACTCGACGATCGTCGAGTAAAAATCGTCGAGCATGCGACACGGCCTTGGACACGCCCGTGTCCTGGGCCGTGTGCCTCCTCTCGACGCATCGTCGAGAGCAAAATCGTCGAGACAAAGGCCGATCGTCGACACACCTCGACACGCCCTGCGACACGCCCGTGTCGCCGGCCGTGTCAACTGAAACGCCCTGGGACACGCCCGTGTCCCAGGCCGTGTCACCCAAAAATTGCCTGTTTCAGAAATTTGGGCTGTTACATCTGGCTCCTCCTCTTGAAGACTTGAAACTTTCTCTTCTTGGCTCTAGCAGCCTCTTCATCCTCTGAAGCAGATGTGCTAGCAATATCCACTCTATCCTTAGGACTAGGATGTGAATCCTTCTCAGTCCTTGGTGGTTGCTCAGCATCCTTTGGCTTCTCAGTCTCTTGGGTAGCAGTTACCTCTACATTTTCCATATGCTCCCCTTCAATATTGATCTCCTCCCCCTCAGCAGCAGCTTTCTCTTTCTCAAAATCTGTCTGTAGAAGATCAGGAAACAGTTCTTCTAATGTGAATTCCTATTGAGAGTGAGCTGGAGAATCTCTTATCTCATCAACCACTTGATTAGCAACAGATGTGTCTTCCATGACAACATCCTGAGGTTGACTAAGAATCTGAGGTTGTTGATTAACATCAGATAATGTGTCAGTCATAACTTCATTCTCAATAGGGAAATCTAATTGGTTGATTTTAGTTATTACCTCAAGTATGGTTTGAGTAGCTTGTTCACTCTCTAGTGGAGTTGGCTCATCCACAAGTAAGGGCTCCCCCTGGAGTGGATCCAGGTGAATTGGGCTAGCTTGTGGTAGCTCCCCCTGCCTTTCTGCATCTTCTTGTCCTACTGGAGATTGTCCAGCATTTCTAGTTTCTTCCTCATCAAGAGTAAAAATAACTTGCTCTTCAGAGCTACTAGAGGATTCTTGAGCCACGGGGGCTGTCTTCTTCTTCTTTTTCTGGGGTGTGTCCTTTACTGGAGATGGAAGTTCTTTGGTCAGTACTCTTTCCCACCTTGAGAAAATTCTCATATCCATCTTCCTCATGTGGTTAATATTTGAACCTGCAGCTTGGTTCATTACCTCAAGTATACTGCCAGCTAGGTAAAGACTCAGTATTCTACCCAAATTGGGCTTCTTCATACTCTCTTTTATCTTCTCAAACACAACTGCAAACCAAACAGTTTCTAGTTTGAAGATAATCCTGGTCATTAGACTGAACATGTGAGCTGATATTCTGTCATGCCCACCAGGCTTGCTCAGTATAACCTTGGCCATAATTTCAGATAAGAATTTGCCCTGCATGTTCATTCCCTTTCTATTGAACACAGATCCTATCTTCAGGTTTGAGTCCAAACCACACCATGTCAATGCTTCTCTAGTCTTAGAAGCAGAAACATCTTTTTCTGCCTTAGTTCTTGGTAGCTGAAGTATCTTCCTCAGACTCTTCTGTGTGATCTTAACCTTGGTTCCGTGAACTCTGGATTTAATTTTAACTCCAGTATCATCAACTGAAGATGCACTCAGAAATTCTAGAACCTCCTTCTTCCAGATCTTGATGGGTTCAGAAACAAGGTATTCCAGGCCAGTCTCGGCAATTAGGGTTATCACGCCTTTGATCTCAGGTTCCGAGTCCTCAAATGCGTGTCGTACGAGTTCGTATCCTTCATTCACATTCTCTTCTAACTTGGGCGCCATTAGGGTTTGAAAGAAATTTGAATTTAGAGAAGAGAGATGTCGACACACAAGTTTGGTCTCGAAACTTTGGTGAGCGTGTTGACAGACAATGGCGAAAACCTATTTATACCTTTCTAGAATCGAAGATGAAATGGCGCGTCAAACTACTTAAATTGTGTCGACACTGTTGAAAAGTGTCGACACTTACTTATAATGTATCGACAACTATGTGTCGACACAAGTATAGTCGACAAAATATATGTGTTGACACTTGTTTATGTGTCGACACCACTTAGCTCGACACTTAGTCGAGACTTTACTAGACTAATTCTGTGTAAAGTCTAAGTGTCGACACCACCTTGGATGTGTCGACACCTACACTGCATGTGTCGACACTAATTCTCTGAAGTGTCGACACAGACTTCCTAGATGTGTCGACACCATTTCTCTGAAATGTCGACACCACTTCTATGTGTCGACACAGACAACTCTGTGTGTCGACACCTTTTTACTTAGCCAATTTGTTGTAAACTATTCTAAGTTTAACATACCTAATTCAATTTTAAACTTATTGAATTTGGTTTCATCTAAGGGCTTAGTATACATGTCAGCTAGCTGATTATCTGTATTAACATACTCTAGTGAAATATCTCCTTTTTCCACATGTTCTCTTAGAAAATGGTATTTTATTTCGATGTGCTTAGTCCTACTATGAGAGACAGGATTGTTTGCAATAGAAATAGCACTAGTAGAATCACAAAATAAAGTTGTTCTACTTACTTGAATACCATAATCTTCAAGTTGATGTTGTATCCAAAGAAGTTGAGCACAGCAACTTCCTGCAGCCACATACTATGATTCTGTTGTGGAGATAACCACACTTGTTTGTTTCTTGCTACTCCATGATATCAGTCTTCCACCTAAGAATTGTCAGGTACCTTTTGTACTTTTCCTATCTTCCTTGCAGCCTGCAAAATCTGCATCTGAATAACCTGTCAGTTCAAAGTCTCCATTCCTAGGGTACCAAAGGCCTAGATATGGAGTGCCCGTAAGATATCTTAAAATTCTTTTGACTGCTGTCAAATGAGATTCTTTAGGGCAAGCTTGGTACCTAGCACAAACACATGTAGCATACATGATATCTGGTCTACTTGCAGTCAAATACAATAGGGAGCCAACTATCCCTCTATACAAAGTCTCATCTACAGGTTTCCCTGCATCATCTTTGCTATGAGGCATACTTGACCCCATAGGAGTTTTCATGGTACTAGATGATTCCATACCATACTTCCTTATCAACTCTAGGGTGAACTTAGATTGGCATATGGATAAACCATCCTCAGTCTGTCTAACTTGGAGGCCCAAGAAGAACTTAAGTTCCCCCATACTGCTCATTTCAAATTGTCCTTGCATAAGTTTTGCAAACTTTTTGCAAAGACAACTTTCTGTAGACCCAAATGTAATGTCATCCACATATATTTGGACTAGGATTATTTTGCCTCTGGATTCCCTAAGGAATAGAGTCTTGTCTATTTTCCCCCTTGTGAATTTATTCTCAATGAGGAAACTAGACAGGGTTCCATACCAAGCCCTAGGGGCTTGTTTTAACCCATACAATGCCTTCCTAAGTCTATAAACATAATTAGGTTTAGTTGAATCAACAAAACCTGATGGTTGTTCCATATAGACTTCTTCCTTCAGATTTCCATTCAGAAAGGCTGATTTAACATCCATTTGGTATACTTTAAACCCTTGATAGGTTGCATAGGCCAAGAACATCCGTATTACCTCCAGTCTGGCTACTAGAGCAAAGGTCTGATCAAAGTCAATACCTTCTTCCTGCCTATATCTTTTTGCAACCAGTCTTGCATTGTTCTTTATAATCATTCCATGTTCATCCATCTTATTCCTAAAGATCCACTTAGTTCCAATTATGTTGTGGTCGTTTGGTTTAGGAACAAGCTCCCAGACTTTGCATCTTTTGAACTGCTTCAGCTCCTCTTGCATTGCCTCAATCCAATGAGGGTCTAGGATGGCTTCTTCAAATTTCTTTGGCTCAACTTGGGATAGAAAGCTGGAGTAGAGTACTGAACTTAGATTTCTGCTCCTTGTTTGTACCCCTTGTCTGAGATCACCAATAATTTGATTGGTTGGATGATCTTTTAGATGCCTATTTGCTGGAGGCAGCCTGTCTTCAGGTTGTACTCCTTCAGCTTCTTCAACTTGCTGCACCCCTTGGTCTTCTTCTGCATCAGGTGTATCTAGTACTCCCCCTGGACAACAACCACTATCATCCACTTGCTGACTTGCAGTAGAACCTTCTTCAATAGTGAGCTTGTCCATCTTCTCAGTCACACCTGTAGAGCTGCAAACACTTCTAGACAATTCATTGTTAATGAGTCTAGCTTCATCAAACACTACATGTACTGACTCTTCTACAACTTGAGTAGTCAAGTTGTAGACCCTATAAGCCTTACTGTTGTTGCTATACCCAACAAAGATCCCCTCTTGGGATTTGGCAGCAAACTTGGTTAAGTAAGACTTACCATTGTTAAGTATATAACATTTACAACCAAAGATCCTGAAATAGGATAGATTTGGTTTCTGCCTTTCACAATCTCATAGGGGGTCTTATTGTGGCTCTTGGTGATAGTATCCCTATTAATCACATGGCATGCAGTGTTTACTGCCTCAGCCCAAAAATATTCTGGGAGAGATGTGTCACTTAATAGGGTTCTACCAGCCTTTATCATGGTTCTATTTTTCCTTTCAGCAATGTCATTTTGCTGAGGTGTTCTTGGTGAAGAAAATTCCTGAAAAATTCCAAATTCTTCACACAGTTTTGTCATACTGTCAGACTGAAATTCAGTACCATGGTCACTTCTGATTTTGACCACTGTACTGTCTAATTCATTCTGAATTTGTTTAACAAAACTGTATAAGATACTCTGAGTTTCAGATTTCTGTCTAAGGAAGAACACCCAGGAAAACCTTGAGTAGTCATCTACAACCACAAATGTGTAGACCTTCCTACCTAGGCTGTGAACTGGCATAGGACCAAAAAGATCCATATGCAAGAGGTATAGGCACCTCACAACATCTTTGTTCTCAATGCTATTAAAGGTGGATCTGGTCTGCTTGCCCTTTTGACAATCTGAGCATATCCCATCCTTAATACACTTAACCTGAGGACCATTCCTCACTAACTCTTTACTATAGAGTTGACCAATTGCCTTATAGTTAAGATGAGCTAGCCTCTTGTGCCATTTGACACAATGAGAGACTTTCTCATCAGCTACAAGACACACAGGAGAAACATTGTTCTCACACATAATGTCTAGACAATAGACATTCCCCTTCCTATAACCAGTCAGAATGATCTCTTGATCATTTGACCTCCTGATATGACAACCATCTTTGACAAATGAGATGTCATATCCTAAATCACTCAGCTGACTTATACTAATGAGGTTGTGTTTCAAACCTTTAACATAAGCCACTTGAGTAATTATAATAAGGTTGCTAGAAATGTTACCAAAGCCTTTGATGATTCCTTTTTCCGAACCACCAAAGGTGACTTTAGGACCATCCTTGATTGGTTTATAGTCCTTCAGCAATCCCCTAGTTCCAGTCATGTGCCTGGAACATCCACTGTCCAAGTACCATATTAGGGCATGGCCACTTGGACTCACCTGCAAAACAGATTAGTTAACCTTAGAACCCAAAGAATTCTTGGGTCCTTGGTGCTGGTTAGTTTGCCTCTTAACAAAACTACCTGTAGCTTTTCTAGCAGGCAGATTTCTACTCAACTTGGCACTAGAATTGTGCCAACAGTCTATGGCAAAGTGGCCTACCTTGCCACAACACCAGCACACAAATCTGTTGTACCTTTGCTTAGGTACAACCCTGGCTATTTTATCTACAACAGGCTTGTTGAGTACTGGGGCTTTGCCCTTAGACTTGGACTGTACAGTCCTGGCAGGTTTAGTAAACCCCAATCCAGTTTTACCCTTTTGAGAAATGAACTCATCTATCAAAGGTAGAATAGACTTTGGTTTAGAAAACTTTGCTACTATATCTCTCTCTTTTTGAAGTCTAACCTCCAGATTTCTGATTTGATCATTTTTAAATGTTATAGTCCCCATCTGAATAACATTAATGTTCTTCAGCCTGGCTATTTCATTTAGTTTCTGATCAAGCAACTTGTCAAAATCTGTTGCAGCAACTTTAAGACTAGTAATCTCCTTAGCCTGACTCATGGCCAAGGATTTGATTTTCTTCAAAGCTTGCAACACTACCCTATATTCATCAATCAACTGATGAATGTCTCCTTCAGATTCAGATCCACTAACATCACTTGATGTTGATGTATCTGAATCTGACTCGGTACTAGAAATTGAACAAACAGAATAATTTTGTACCTAACTTGGTCCAGGCTGATCCTGGATTTTGTCTCCTTCTGATAAGGCCATCAGTCCCTGGCACTGATTGTCCTCATGCTCATATATTGAGTTCATTAATTGTATGAACTCATCTTCCTCTTCTTCAGCAAACAGTCCAATATAAGCTTCAGCTTCTGAATCTGATTCTGAATATAACATATCAGACAGATTTTTGTTCTTCTTAGCAACAAAGGACCTTTCCTTTTTGCCCTTGATCTGAGTCTTCAGTTGACTCTTTCCTCTTCTCTGGACAGTCAGCAACAACATGTCCATGTCTGTTACAACAATAATAAACTATCTTTGAAGATGTAGTTCTACTTGACTTGGGCTTTCTCCTGTCATTCTTTGATGACTTCTGTGAAGTGGATGGCTTAGACCTCCACTGTTTCTTCTTAAGAAACTTCTGAAAATGTCTAGTAAAAGCTACAAAATCTTCATCACTCTCACTGCTTTCAGAATTCTTGCTTTCTGACTCATCTGTCTCAGTCTCAGCAACTTTTGGAGGTGGAGATGGAGACTTACTTTTATATTTCCTAGTGGCTTCTGTCTTGAAAGCCACAACTCTTTCTTTGTGCTCAACTCTGGTAGTCTTCTCTTCCTTCTTCCTTACCATTAACTGCATCTCATAGGATAACAGTTTGCCAAATAATGTTGGAGGAGGAATGTCTGCTAATTTGGCCATTTCCCTTATGGCACAAATCTTAGTATCCCAGTCTTTAGTTAGGGATCTCAAGAACTTGTCATTCAGCTCATAATTGCTGAATTCTCTTGCATAAGACATCAACTCATTGACAATCCTATAGAATTTCTTGTAGCATTCTGTTATACTATCAGACCTGCCTTGTTTGAAACTTTCATACTCCTGATTTAATAAAGACTTTCTGTCCTGTCTAACTTCTTCAGAGCCCTCCATGTACATTATCAGTGTGTCCCACATTTCCTTTGATGTTTTACAGTGAATTAAATTCTGGAATGTGGCATCATCTATTGCACTCACAGTAATATTCTGAGCCCTCTTGTCCATAGTGGCCAGAATAATTTCATCTTTAGTCATCTCTGAATAGTCTTTTGGAGTTCTCTGGTTTGCATCCAGAACTGATACTTTCATTGGCACATATGGCCCTTCTTTGACTGTGATATAGATTCTAGGGTCAGAGGCTTCCATAAATAGTCTAACCCTTTCTTTCCAAATGACAAAAATCTCCTTTCTACAGATTGGCAACTTCATGGATCCTAGCTCTTTGTGATTCTCAGTTAAACTCATTTTCTTGTTTCTTGATTACCACTTATTCGGCCAACAGGATCTTTTACTCAGACTGTTATGTCCTTTTTGAGTAACCTGGCTCTGATACCACTTGAAAGAAATTGTACCTAATCACCTAGAGGGGAGGGTGAATAAGTGACTTTTATCTTTTTCAACTTTTAGGCAGAATCACAGAATTATAAACAATTCTTCACAGCAATACAGCACAGCAATCACAGAATAAAGCACACACAGAGAACACACAGAATTTATAGTGGTTCCCCAAGGTCTGGGTACATGCACTTTCCCCCTTCGCCTATCTAGTAGTGTACTATATTCGGCCCAACTTCTCCACTATTCCTCAGATCCTCAGATCTTACACTCAGAACCCTAAATAGGTTCCTATAGCTCAGAGTGATCCCACTCCTACAACTCAGGCACACAGCCCTACCACTCAGTCTTCACAAAGACCTACACTCAGCCTTAAACAAGGCCTACACTCAGATAAAAGTATCTCCTACACTCAGGCACACAGGCCCTACCACTCAGCCTTTATAATTTCAGGCTTACAACTCAGATCCCTTAGGATCCTACAAGAAATTAAAATTATAATGTATATACCCACAACTCAGAATTAGAGAGAAGAGTTGACAGGTTTCTTGATGAGTTCTTGGAAGAACTTTGCTGAGATCAACCTCCCTTGGATTCCTTCAAAGCTTCTTGAATTTAGAACACAATAGGGTTGAGTCTCTATGCAGCCGATCTTCAATCACTGCTAACTTAAGAATCAGATCTCAATCTGAAACTTTCTTCACAGCCTGGTTCAACAGCTGTCTTCTTAGAAGGAGCTCTCTCTCTCCAACTTCTTAGATCTTCTGATCACTTCAATTGATTGATGCAAATCTTCTACACAGATACTTTTCTATTGAAGCAATAAGCCTTTAAATAGGCTTTCTTCATGGTGACAGGCTGAATCGTTTTCTAACGATCTTCTGACAGCTCTGACAGTTGCAGTAGACCGGCTGGAATGGCAGCTGTCAAGTCATCCAGTCACTTCTTCAATTTTCTGTAACTGTCTGAAAGTGTCGAGACAGTCCGTCTTTAAGTGTCGACACAGATAGACCAAGTGTCGACACAAGTAGACTAAGTGTCGACACTAGACTTCATGGTGTCGACACAACTCCTTGTGTTGTAGAAATTACTTCTCGACACTGCTTCTTTAACATGTGTCGACACTGATCCTGTGTGTCGACACAAGTCCTTCTTAGTTGATACTTAGTTGATTTCTTGTAAGTGTCGACACAACTCCTTTGTGTCGACACATCTTCTTGTGTTGATACTTGCTAAGTGTCAACACATCTTCTTGGTGTCGACACATGCCTTCTGTGTTGATACTTTTGCTGAGTGTCGACACTTCTCCTTGTGTCGACACATTCTTCTTGTGTTGAGACTTTGGCTGAGTGTCGACACATCTCCTTTGTGTCGACACTTGTACTTAGAATTTGTTGAAATTTGCTGAGTGTCGACACTGCCTCCTAGTGTCGACACTTGTACTTGAACTTTGTTGAAGTTTTGCTGAGTGTCGACACAGCCTCTAAGTGTCGACACTTTTGATGTCGACAAAGTTCCTCTGGGTGTCGACACTGCTTCTAAGTGTCGACACAGCTTCTCTGGATATTTCTTCATTGTGTGTCGACACAGCCTGTATGTGTCGACACTTTTCTTCTGGTGTCGACTCTGCATTCCTGGTGTCGACACAATTACTCCAAGTGTCGACACTGCTTCTTTAGGTGTCGACACAAGTCTTCTTAAGTGTCGACACTTTTCTTCTGGGTGTCGACACATGGACTTAGAAAGTTTTCATGCTTTTCCTGCAATTACTTAACCTGCACAGCTAAACTCAAAACACATCAAATACATTTTGATGTATATTATTGAGTAGGGTGAGGCTTTTACAAATCAGGTACATGTATTCCAATGTACCCAACAGAAAAGAATTTCTGCTACTGCTACCACAACTGTCAAGCCAAATTTACACCCAAACCGAGCCTACCCATGAAATACTCGGCATTATAACACTACAACAAACTGACTGTAGGCTTAAAAATTTGCAGCAAAAGAGAAATCTGGCAAGACTAAGTAGCATTCCTAGGTTCTAAGAACAGGAACTTAAACTATCTCGAACAGGAAGCAAAAATCTGATATCTGGACAAGAAGGTAAAAATTTTGTAGACTTAAACAAGGAGGTTTCAGGCTTAAAAAAAACTAGACATTGATTAAATCTGGAAGGGTTAAGTTAAGAGCAACAGGAAACTAGGTGAATAAATTCTACATGGCAAGGGCAAGGAGTGCCACTTGCCTCAATTTCCGGCGATTTATCTTGCACAGCCCTTCCTCTCTCTCTCGGCTCCAACCGCAACAGCACCTAAACCAGGATTCTAGAGTTTTAATGGCGGAAAAGGATCAAACCAAAAATTCTGAGACCCCTAGAAACCCCACGAAAATTGAATCTCTTACCGTAGGAATGAAGGTCTAGGCGAGAGCAATCCAAATCCGCCTTCGAAATCGAATTCCGCCCGCTAAAACTCCGGGAATCGGCGGAGGAAGGCAAGGGCAGCCCGTCGGTTTTCCTCTCTTGCATAGGGACGGCGGTTGTATTCCGAAAGGACAAAGAACATCCACAGTGGCTTTTCTAAATAAGGCTATATATAGATAGCTGCTAAATCCCAAATATTTTCTATTTTTAGCCAATCCAAACGCTGACAGCCACCTATTCACCATAGCTGCTACTTTCTAAACAAAATATCCATATATAATATATAATATCGCATTAATATAAATAAAATACAAAACGACGGGAAACCCGAACATCCTCGGAATTCGACGAAATTTGCACCGTAGCTAAATACCCACGCTACGAACGCAATGACGAAGTCGAAATCAACTTTCGACGAACAAAACTCGAGTTATCACTACCCGAAGTCAAAACACAAGCATCCCCCGAGAGGCCTCACTGGTCACCAAAATAGACTCGGCTTGCTAGGGAATCTTGCCAAAAAGGCTACCAACAACAACACAAGGAACCTATAGAGCTAAGACCACGCTTTAACAAACGGCACATACCAAAAACGAGTCAACGTAACGCCAAACAAGAATTAAATAATCGCAGAAAAATCGGGGGCGTTACACACACCCTCCATGGCATGGCCAAAAACCTCCATTAATGGCCATTGATGGCCATTAGTGTTAGACTCTTCCCCTTCCCAATTGGTGCTTTTAAAAGCCTCACGAGGCAGAGGGGAGCAATTTCCACATTTTACCTGAAGAATTCGAGCCCTCCTAATATGCAGTTGCAGAGCACCCACAAGCTGATGATCCGGCCATGGCGCACCACCACCACACCCGTCGTCCTTCACGGTTGAAGGTCCTCCTCCTCTCCTTTTTCTGTGGATAAATCTTAGGATTCATTTAGAATAAGGATCGGGCTCAATTGAGCCCGATCAAAGCTTTCGTTTTCATGTTTTTTCCAGGAAAAATCCAAGTCTCGGGATCGTCGGAATCCGCCCCTCCAGCGGTCGTGCCGCCGCCCGGCGATAGCACCCACCTCAACGAGGGTGGTGGCGGTGGTGGCCTGCCAGGGAGGTGGATGGGTGGCTGGGAAAATAGCTTGGAATGAGCTCTAGTTTGGGCTGATCGTGGCCCTTGGCTGGAGGAAGAAGACGATGCCAGGGCCCTCAGATTTGCTTTAAGATTCGTGCTGGCATCACTCTGTATTATTATCTCAATTTATGTCCCAATACTGGGCTGTTATTAAATTAAATATTAAAATGCCTAGGACCCCCTACAAAAAACATGACCAACATGAAAATTGGAGCCCTTGAAATCTAGTTTAACTTAAAATTGATTTGAACCAATTTGGATACCTGGTGTGACCACATCACTCATTTTGGTGCAACCCATACATAAGTGTGACAAGATATTAGAATTAGTGCCCACACCAAACCACTTACCCAAATGCTTTGAAATTTGGAATATAGGCTTATCATGACCTTCCCCTTATACTGCCCAAAAATCCGAATTTTTGGAAAAAGGTTTTCTATAGTTTTTGAAAAAATTTAATAAACAATATATAATTTAATTAGGTGCCTTAAACACCTCAACAACACCCCAAACGTTTGGTGGGTGATCTTGGGGAATATTATAAGGCTCTGGTAAACATTTCACCCCATTTGGAGTTGATTTGATAGGGTATTTGTGTAGGCAAAGATTGACCCATTTAGGTCAAATTAGAGCAAAAGTGCTCTAAGTGTTCTTGAGTGAGCCAACCTCACCCAAAGGTGATGGAACTTGGTACTCTGCCTTCTTAGCACATAAAACACCCCACCACTGATTTAGGGTGGAAGTTCAAGGGTGGAGGCCGAGAACTCTAGGGTAGGCTCTATGTGTGCTAACCTAGGGTTTGAAGGTCATGGGGTCATATGACCTTGAAATGACTTGAAATTTGGTGGAGAGTACTATAGGGAAGTTAAGGTCCCCTGGTAAAAAAACTTATTGGATTTAGAGGTTGTTAAACCCCTCAAAACCCTAACCCTAGTTTAGGGCACTAATCTTATAATTGTATGTTAGGATAATAAAACTCTGTGAAAAGTTGTAAAACTTGGGGAGTGTAGTCATAGGGTTAGTATGAGTCTCTGGTAATTTTATTGGAAATTTTTGAAAAATAATTTTAGTACCTCCTTTGCAATAAATGTGTTAGCCCTCGATAATCATTTGTTTATTATGATCTCACTGTTTACTAGGAAGTTATGTAATTTGGGAAGAGAAAGTTTTTGATCATTATGCTCATACCTGAATTTTTTATATAGTTTTTAAATGCATATTTCAAGTACTTACTTCACAAGCTTATAAGTATGGAGACATGTTCAATAATAGATTCAGAGCTAAATACTTTTTCGCAAATTATGTTACTTAGCCAGAATACTTTTTAGTGCATAAAGAAGCTTAGAAAAATATTTACATGTTGTTTAGTTGGGGTTACAAGGATGTTTCTTCACAAAGTGCCACATGATGGATACGGTTGATATATTTTTATATATAGATTTCTTATCCTGGAATTGCATGAAATTTAGTCAGTAAGGTTTTAAGATAATAATAAAGCTTTGTTAATTTTTGTATAATTTTTGGGCAAGTATTTATGGTACTCCCTTCATTACCCCTATTTATTTGAATTAATTTGGATTATTTATTTGGAGGATAATTCCTTTATAAAAACTTATAAAGTTTGGTATTCACTGATAGCATGCTGTCCTATAGTGTTCACAATTTTTGTATGGTCATATCATAAGTAAATCTAGTACTTCATGTTCAAATCATACATGGACCAATTTTTGGGAAAATTAATTAAATGCCAATTTATTTAGGAAAATTTCAAGTATCTGGATTTAGGCTATATATATCATGATAGGCCCCCAGTAAATATTTCATGGCTTTTGGATAAAGATTTGGTGTACCTCCTATCGTATACATCATATAGCTTAGATTGGTCTGTATATAGTAAAACTGCAGAAATCGTGATAGATTGTGAAATGGACACAGGGAATTGGGGTTATTAGCTTACTGGTTGTGGTGAAGTGAAAATGAGTTCATTGTTAGGAATCATCATGGGGAGAAGTGATGGGTTGACCAGTGTAAGTGGTGCTCAGGATTGACGAGAGATCATCTTTCCTTTGGAGAGAGCGAGAGTGAGTCGAAACACACTAGGGTTAGATCTAGAGAAATATTAAAAGGGATCGAGAATTGGGTATTAACCAATAATAGTAAGTGTCTTGCGAAAGAGAATGATGAGCTTCAGCTACCATCATAGTTTCTAGTGCCCTTTGAGAACCCTTCACCGGGTATGTCGGGGCAGTCTTGGGCTAACCTAAACCGTAAGAAAAATCAATGTTTATGAGTAACTAGGATTACACTTACACTCACACTCCCCAATGTTGTGGGAGTTAGGTTAGGTCTCACTAGCGGTAGACGCGGTGGTTTTGGTGATGGGCAGGTTAGCCCAGCGAGCCGATGGCTCGGATGGTTTTGAGACAGACAGGTTAGTCCGGAGAGCTTCAGCTCAGTGAAAAATTCATTAATGTTGCGTATGAATAAGATATAAGGTGGTGCGTCATCGGTATTGGAGAGTCGTCACACCGACACCGATACGTTAGCACGACATGTGTCATTTTGCACTTGGCCAAATAAAGTCCGGCGGTCCAGTCGGCAAGAGTATGCAGGAGATCTGCTTTGTGCACCAGCGTTGAGGAGTACGACAGGTCTAACTGGTAGTGTGATACCGGTTTAGAGGTGGGTAAGGCCCAACCCACCACTTTCGTTTGCCACTATGAAGGTATCCTGGGAGGTGAGGCTCCAGAAATGGGGAACTAAAGGTCTGTGTACACAGAGTCGAGTGGGTGTGTTGCACTTGCATGCTCACATCATGGCATACTTGCATGACATATCATCATCATTGCATATAACCCTTGTCACTTATTGTATAAATTGGTATGAGACACTTTATACAATAGGCCTTGCAAAATGACCCCTTGGCTTATAAGTTTGTGAGCATGCTTATAAGTTATGATTATTTTCATATGGAAATTTATCACTTGCTTATAACCGACACTCCATCGTATAAATTGGTACGTGTCTCTTTATACGATGGGAGCCTTACAGAAGACCCCTTCACTTATAAATTTGTATGGGCATTCATATAAGTTAAGGTTACATGTTTCTTTGTTTACCTTTCTCATACTTACAGCTTTACTCTACCTGTTTATATAGAACTATTAGACTAGTTCCGCCGTCACATGCTACTTTGTTACTCTCCACCTTCATTACCTTCCCTTTCCTTCTCCTCGCTCGGTGCCTAGAAGCCATTGGGGGAGGGGTGGGGGATGATAGGACTTAGTCTTTTTAGACTAACGGTCGTTGACCAAATCATTTTAGGGGATCGTGGAGCCGCACCAGGAGACGCAGCCCCAAAGGTCGGTGCGCATGGAGACGGGGAAGTTTAACAATGGAGTCCAGCCAACAGGGACTTTGAGTCCCAATCCTTAGTAGTTATTATAGATTTGCTTCCGCGTTGAGTGACTTGTAGTGAGTATCTTGAAGTATCAAGCAGGAGCCCTTTTTAGTATATTGTTTATTCTTTTCTGTGGACTCTCCCTCCGTGGAGATTTATATTATATACATGTGATTCTCGTTGACTAGTTTGATTGTATTCTTTATACTTATTGTACATTTTGTGATCGGTATGGCCGGCAGGATCAGTGTTTTGTAGTGACGACCTTCCCGGGTGTGTTGGTGTCACCGCAAAGTGGCGGTTCTGGGCATAAGACCCCGGTGGTTTAAAAGGAAAAAAATGGGGTCTTACAAACTGCTATCAGAGCGAAACCTCGATCGAAAAAGTAGAAGTCCACTAACCCTGTGTCACCCTTGCTTGAGTTTAGTTTGGGGACAAACTAAGCAGCGGAAGTTGTGGTGTGCCCATATGTGGAATCACATGTAATTGTCCACTTTTGACTGTTAGGTCAAATTTCTTACAAATGGCCTTTGTTATGCAGCCCCCGACACATCCCACACCGCATGGCAGAGCTCATCAAACTCCGGATGTTGCACCACCTCCCCTGGCTCCCACTCCATTTCTGCAGTCAGAGATGGGGCAGACTTTGACGGCCATTCTGGACGCTTTCAGGGCCTAGAAGACTCCGGCTCCGCAGCCGAACCCGGGGGCAAATTGGTTGAGTATCTTCCGAGGACACTCTCCCACATCTTATATGGGGACGGATTCGGCAGTACGGATAGAAAAATGGCTCGATATCATGTTCGAGATGCTGACAGGGATACGATGCCCGTGGGAGGAGAGGGTACCTCTAGTGGTCTTCTGCTTGGACTCTCATGCCAAGAGGTATTGGAAGACTATTTTGGATACGACATTTGCAGATCGGGAGGTTGCTGATATCACTTGGGAGGAGTTCAGGGGAGCACTGTTGGAGCACTTCGTCCCACAGTCGGCAAGAGATGAGCTGGAAGACAAGTTCCTGCAGCTGAGGCAGGTCAACAGGACTATGGTGGAGTACCACAGGGAGTTCAATCACTTAGCATGATTTGCGGACTCGTATCAGCTAGACGAAGCAGGGTATACAAAGAGGTTCTATAAGGGCCTTCGAGAGGATATGAGACATGTTGTTCTGTTTGTATCCGACGGGCCTATACCTCGTATTTTGGAGATGGCAAAGAGGATGGAGGCAGATTGGCACACGACTCGAGGCCGGAAGAGGCCAACTGAGGATCAGGGTCGGGGAGGCATGAATGATCAGCGGAGCGGCCGCTTTGCTGAGGAGAGAAGGGTAGAGGACCAACCTCACCAGGAGATGAGACAAGAGTCGAGGGAGCCGGTGGTATTGGCCCCTCAACCTCTTCAGATCCGGGAGATACAGAGGCCTGGAGGTGTGGCACTTCCCCCGCCCGAATGCTACAACCGTTGTTAGGTAGGGCACATTAGGAGGAACTGTCCTATTAGAGGAGCATATTTACCGGTACCACAGGCTACCCCACCAGCTCAGCAGCTAGGAGTCCAAGGACGTTGTCGCTGACGTGGATTTCAGGGCGGCGACCGCAGGCCGAACAGGGAGCAGATGTATGCTCTGGATCTTACTCAGCCCGGAACCCGAACAGGGTTATAGCAGGTATGGGAGTAATTTATTTATGATTTTGCTGCCTTCCTTATTGAGAACTAGTAGAACAACTGTACAACCTAGGCTAGAAAACCTTAGACGTAATATTTTTTTTCTAATGTATTTAGGAATATTGATGGTATGCGGCAAACCTGCTTATACCCTATTCGACACGGGGGCGACACACAACTTCGTTTCGGAGGACTTCATCAAGGACCTGAACCAAATTCGGTACTATATGGGAGTCTCCAGGAGGGTGCGTCTCCCCAACGGGATGGAGATCCAGTCTACCGAGAAGTGCCTCCTGAAAGTGACCATAGACGGCTTGACGCTCGAGGCTTCAACGACGATCATGAGAATGCCGGACTTCTACCTCGTCTTGGGCATGACATGGCTCATCTGGAATCATGCCCAGATTTATTGCTCGGCCAGGATGGTCATTCTACGATACGGCGACACCTACGCAGCCTTCGAAGGTACCACTCCCATCTCCTGTTACCTACTCTCCTCTATTCAGGACGTCAAGGAACACCTGTAGGGGGATGAGGTGTATCAAGTGTTCTTCGAGATGACGGAGACCCGGGATAAAATTATCGGCATTCCAGTGGCTCGGGATTATGCCGACGTATTCCCAAAGAAGCTACCAGGACTGCCTCCTCATCGGGAGGACTTCCAGATCCAGTTGGTACCGAGGGCTAAGGTGGTATCTAGAGCACCTTATCGGATGGCCCCGAAGGAGTTGCAGAATTTCGGAGTCAGCTGCAGGAACTGGTGGAGGAAGGATTCGTCAGACCGAGTTCCTCACCATGGGAAGCTCCGATTTTATTTGTGACGAAGAAGGACGAGATGCTCATATTGTGTATCGACTGCCGAGCACTGAATAGACTGACAGTCCGGAATACCTATCCACTGCCAAGGATAGATGAACTGCTTGACCAGCTATAGGGGACACATTTTTTTCGAAGCTGGATTTGAGGTCAGGCTACTATCAGCTGCGAATTCAGGAGGAGGACATTCCAAAGACTGCCTTCAGTAGCAGATATGGTTTGTTCGAGTTTACCGTGATGACCTTCGGGCTCCCGAATGTACCGTCGGCATTCATGAGCCTCATGAATCGGGTGTTCGGGGCTTATCTAGTCGTGTTTGTCATCGTGTTTATTGACGACATCCTCATTTACTCGAGGATAGAGGAGGAGCATGCACGGTATCTAGCACTGACTCTAGAGAGACTGCAGGAGCACCGGCTTTATGTGAAGTTCAGCAAGTGCCAGTTCTGGTTGAAAGTGGTGGCCTTCCTAAGCCACATTATTAGTGGAGTCGGATTGGCAGTGGACCCGGCTAAGATTCAGGAAGTTCGGGATTGGCCACCGCTGAAGACGGCCACAGACGTGCGGAGTTTCCGAGGACTTGCCGGTTATTACCGGAAGTTCGTGGAGGTATTCTCTCGAATTGCCCTCCCACTCACATCTCTGACGAAGAAGGAGATGCCCTTTGTCTGGATCCCGCAGTGCGAGATGTCTTTCTAGGAGCTGAAGGATCGACTCACCTCGGCTCCTATCCTTGCCCTTCCGACAGGGAAGGAAGGATTTCAGGACTACACCGACGCTTCCTACTAGGGCAAGGGTGCAGTGCTGATGCAGAATAGCCACGTGATTGTTTATGCTTCCCGCCAGTTGAATAAGCACGAGCAGAACTACCCGGTGCACGACCTGGAGATAGGAGCGGTCGTGTTTGCTCTGAAGGTCTGGCGGCACTACCTCTACGGTGTAGACTACGACATATACTCTGATCACAAAAAATTGAAGTACATGGACGCGCAGAAGGAGCTTAATATTAGGCAGAGGCGATATGTGGAATTTCTAGCAGATTACCAGTACGAGATGCACTACCACCCAGGGAAGGCGAATGTGGTAGCCGATACGCTGAGTCGGAGAGCCGCCACCTCCGGAGCTGAGCCCCAGATTATGTCTATGGAGCTGGTGTAGAGATTAGAAGATATGCACATCATGCTGGGGTCATCTGATGACCTCGAGCTCTATGAGGAGTATCTAGCCACGATGAGCACCACAGATGACATTCGAGACCGAGTTAGAGATGGGCAGAGGCAGGATCCCAAGCTGGAGCCGATATTCCGGGCCTTGGAGGCAGGCGCTGCTGGAGATTACATGCTAAGGGATGGTGTGGTGTGCTTTAGAGGATGGGTTTATAGACCAGAGGGAGGCCAGGTCTGGGAGGATATCATGATGAAGGCCCACTACAGCCGGTATTCGGTACACCCAGGAGTTATGAAGATGAATGCGGATCTGAAGAAGACCATGTACTGGCCAAGCATGAAGAAGGATATCACCTACTTCGTGACCCACTGCGAGACATGTCAGCTGGTGAAGGCGAAGTGCATGAACCCCGCAGGATTGTTGCAACCACTCTCAGTGTCGGAGTGTAAGTTCGATGATATCGCGATGGATTTCATACATGGGCTTCCCCGATCTCGGAAGGGGAACAATTCGATCTGGGTGATCGTCGACTGGCTGACAAAGGTAGCCAGATTTATCCCGATCAGGAAGGATGACTCGGTTGGTATGCTGGTGCGGAAGTTTGTGGAGCAGTTCGTCTGTTATCACGGCGCGCTTAGGACGATCGTGTCAGATCGGGATGGATGGTTTACGTCCAGGTAGTGGCGATCAGTACAGACCTACTTGGGCACTCAGCTGACATTCAGTACAGCCTTCCACCCTCAAATAGACGGGCAGACGGAGCACACCAATCAGACTTTGGAAGATCTACTTCGTCTATGCATTCTGGACTGTGGAGAGCCTTGGGAGAAGTTGTTGCCACTGGTCGAGTTCTCTTACAACAATAACTACCAGTCCAGTATAGGGATGGCCCCTTACGAGGCTCTATATAGATGAAGGTGTAGGACTCCGCTGTCATGGATACATGACGAGGACCCGAAGGTGTTGGGCTCGGAGTTTGTTGAGGAAACCGAGGCTCAGGTGAGGCTGATACGGGATCGGATGTTGGACGTGCAGAGCAGGCAGGCCAAGTATTACAATGCGAGACACCGTCAGGTGGAGTTAAAGGTTGGAGATCGGGTATTCTTGAATATACAACTGATGAATGGAGTCTCACGAGTTCGCGGACGGAAGAAGAAGCTCAACCCGAGATATATGGGGCCTTATAGGATCCTGGAGCGGATCGGTCCCTTGGCATATAGCCTGGAGCTTCCGCGGAACTGGAGGGCCTGCATGACGTTTTCCACGTCTCCTCCCTTAAGAGGACTCTGTTATGGCTGGGGCAGCAGATAGATACCACTGATGGGTCGGTAGCATCTAATCGGTCAGTTCACCTAGGGCCGGTCCGGATTGACGACACGAGGATGCGAGTCTTGCGCCACAAGAAGGTTCTGATGGTCAAGGACCTATGGAGAAATCACGGTCAGGAGGAGCATACCTGGGAGTTGTGGGACTTTATTCAGCAAATATTCCCGAAGCTTTTCACATCAGTTATTTCCTATAACCTCTCGGATGTTACATTTTACTTCTCATGCATGAAACCCTGTAGGCTTAACGTGAATTTCGAGGATGAAATTTTAATTTTTATGTATTGGGATTTGTAAGATCCCTCAGACTTCTAGACCCCTAGTATGGTTTTGTCATGACTGGGTCATGACAAAACCCTGAGAAGTTTAAAAAGGTTGGGGTGAACTTGGGAGTTAGTGGTTGAACCACCTTGGTCTGCAATTAGTAGAATTCCAAGTACTAGCTTAGGGATGACAATAGGGCTTCACCATGACACCATGACCCCACCACAACATTACTAACCTATTAGAGGGTCCATTAGAGCCATAGGGACCCAAAGGGTCTACTAAAATGGTAAACTTGAGTAAAGTCAACCCAAACCCTAATCAGGTCAAACTAAGCTCATGCATTGTCAACTGACCTCCCCTTATCCAAAGGGACCCACCTAGACCTTCCCAAGCCCTAAGGGAGGCCAATGGGTCACCAAGGACCCATTGGGGTCAAGCAAAGAGGCTAAGTTGAACCAAGTCAACCCTAGCTCCAAGAAGGTCAAAGTGCCCTAATTAAGTGTTGAGTGACCCCAAGATGCCCAACCAACCCTACCCAAGTCTTTATAGACCTTAGGGGAGCCTAATGGGTCACTAAGGACCCATTGAGATCAACCCAAATGGTCATGTTGACCAAGGTCAACTCTGCACTAATGTTAAGTTAAATTAGCCCAAATGGGCTAACCCAAGCTCAAACCCATTTCCACCACTTGGGATAACCTCATTTTTATTATTAATATGAGTTAGTGGGGTGCCAATAGGCTGTAGGAGAGATCTAAATCGGCCTTGATGACTAGGAGAGAGAAAACTCCATTTTTCGTGGCTTGTGATGAGTTGAGTCGTAAAGGCCAACTAATGTATCATCAAGTTAAGTATCTCTGAGTGACTTGGTTATCAAGTTAAGTACCTCTTAATGGGCAGTTGGTCATCAAGTTAAGTACCTCTGAACGACGTAGTCGTCAAGTTAAGTACCTCTGAATGACAAAGTTGTCGTTAATTCATGAACCTCTGAACGGTGGTGTTACACGGGGGAGTCTGGTACACCGAAAATGTTCCCTGAGTGCACGGGGTGTGTGGTTGTGGGGCCAACTCTTTGGTAAATGGTGTTAAAGTGTACTTTGATGTTGTCAATACATATATATGCTATGCCTTGTTGCATGGATGAAGAAAAGCCACCCTTAGTAAGGGGTGGGATCGTTATAATCGGGTCAGCAAAATGCTGACCGTTGCTTTGTTTGCCATGTTTTGGTGACCTCTTTTATGCAGATGCTGGAGTGACAAGTGGAAAATAGCAGGTTGAAGCCCATGCACTACAATTGGCTGGCCCTTGAGGGCCCAAAAGCAAACATTTACTGTTTTCATATGTGGCCGGCCTGTGTGCCGATGTATGAAACCACTTTTTGTTAAATGAAATAGTTATAATAAGGCTATGACCAAAACATTTGTTATGTGTATATTTATATGTCATTCTTTTTTATGTAGTGGACATTCTCATTATGTGTGGGTTCTTAACTCAAAATGCTTCCGCTAGAATGCTCTGAGGTAGGGTGCGTTGATCATTGAACTTGGATTTGGAAACAACTTGTAATATTCTTATTTGTCCATAGTATATGGCGTCAGGCCCCAACCAGACCTTCTGTCATATGCTATACGATGGATGGGGGCGTTACAAATCGTTTCCACTGAGAGGTGTTAGATTTAGGCTTCGTTTGGAAGGACTTATTTTCACCGGTCAAGCGGTTACGACCGTATGAATCGGACTTTAATTATGGCCCGGTTCATGCGGTCGTAACCGCTTGACTGGTGAAAATAAGTCCCCCCAAACGGAGTCTTAGTGTTTGCAAATACCAGTTACGCATATTCTCTAAATCCAAGTAAATCTAAATGATGATTTTAAGATATTAAAAACTGTAAAGACAACTACTAATTAAAATAAGCTACGGCACCTAGATAAAATATTTGTTATCAAGTTTGAGAGATAATTTTGTACCGTGATTTCCTAAATCTAGTATGATGAACATATAAATGTGACCTTGTAAAAATGTGTGGTGAAACGTATTGCAACGATTTTAAAATAGAGATCTGTATCTCTCGATATCGAAAATCCCTAGCCCACTATTTCCCCTTAGGTGAAATAGGAAACCGAATGAAAAACAAAAATCAAAGTTGTTAATAGCAAGAGGAAATCTCTTTCTCTCTTCAAATACTATATTGAATATATAATGCACACACGCAACTCCTCTATCGATTTATGAAGCGTAGTAAAAAGTTGAAACTTTGGCCACAAGTTCCACAATAAAAAATTATAAACTTGATAAAGACCATTCACCAAACATTCACAAAGTTAAAGTTAGAGAATAGTCATCACACACAACTTAGTACACTCACAATACAAGATTAGAGGAATTAATTCATGGTGATGGAAGAAAACCGTGAAACGGTTGGAGAGATCTTACAATACATGATGTATTTAACGATTAAATGCTGCAGGATTCCCCTTCCGAAGTTGCTTGCTCGATCAGTCCGAGGATCCGTCGTCTTCTTTGTTCTAGCCGCCTTCTTCAATGGTGGATTTTTACAAACCCTAGATGAAGAACTCTTGATTTCCATTCCCTCTCTGTCTCTTAGAATGCCTTCGAATCCATGATTTGGTGGAGATTTTCCCTCTTAAAAACGTAGCCACCCCTTTGGAAAGAACCATCTTTCCATATTTGAAATTAAAACAAACTTTGAAATTCAAATTCTGAAATTTGTCCATACCACATTGCAACCTGCTTTCACGCGCGGTGTGACCTACTTTCCTGGTTGTTATATTTGGGCAGATTTCTTTCTCCAAGCAGATTTCTTTGGCATTTCTCGCAATAACACCATTGAACAAGCCCGAATTAGCCACAAAATAAATAAATATCAATTTAATTTCATTTATATAGTATTCAAAATCATTTTAAGCATTTTATAATGAATATTAAGTCTAAAATTGGGCTAGATAACTTCTTTTTGAGATGTTATCGCACCTCCACACTAAAACCTTTGCTAGTCCCTAGCAAAGACAATACTAATCATCGAAATTGAGTGAGAGGAAATAGTCATAATACAAAATCACAAGATCCTTCTTCTCAAACAAAATTAAAGAAAGCTTACTCAAAAGTTTTGAATTTAACCAAATGAGCACTTGTCACACCTTAAGGGTTCAAATTAATCAAATATTCACTAGCATGATGAAAGATAAAGATCAATTAAACTCCCTAGTGTGGTGTGTGTCATCCTTTAAAATCATTGATTCCCATAAATTTTTCTCATCAAAATTCCTCAATAACTAATAGAGAATGAAAATAGGCCAAGTATTTGACTTAACCTCCACTAGAGTTCGTAGTTTAATTTGAAAATAAATCATGAGGACTTGCGGTGGAAATGACCTTGGCTTGGTTAGGAATGAAATGCGATAGTAAAAGGTATTTCTCTATTAGTATTCTTAATAACTCTCTCAACTATGAGGTTCATTTTACAATTACCATAATTTTAGTCCATAGTTACGATCATTCCAAGTAGGTGTACACACACTCGAGCCACATATCACAATGATAACTTTATGATATATATATATTTAAAATCATAGTTGGGATCATTCTATGTACGAATACACATACCTAGGCTGCATATCACTATGATACATTTTCTTTCTTTTTTTTTATAAAGTCATAGTAGGGATCATTCCAAGTAGGTGTACACACACTCGGGCCACATATCACTATGACTCACAATTTTTTTTTCAATCACCTATAGTTGAAGAACTTACTAAGAAATAACTATTAGAAATATAGGGAAATGGTACGTGAAAATTCAAAGTTCAAGGTCAGAGGAAAGTGGATGATCATATCAAATATGGGTAGTGAGGCACAAATTGATCAAAGGTAAGTCCTGATCGATCTTATAAATCAATTAGACATCTCAACGCTTTGATTTACATCTCCGGCTCGGTTCATACTAACCCTTCCATCATTACTTTTAGAAGTAAGTGAGGATCAATTTTTAGGAAGCAAATTCTTTTAAAGAATTGTGTGGATAAGAGAAATATTTAAGAGAAATTTTACCCATCTTACTAACTTTTAATCGAAGATTTTAATCGTTAAGATGGACTATACTACCAAATAATAATCATCAAAACTCTAGATTACCTTACTCGTTAATTATATTGAGAAGTGGAATTAACTATTTTTGTTAAAATTACTCAACTCTCACTCAATTGGTAGGAGTATACTATCCCCACCTCCACACTTTTGACTTTTGCTAGTCCATAGAAAAGAGACTTCGATTGTAACAGTCCAAATTTCTGAAACAGGAATTTTTGGGTGACACGGCCTGGGACACGGGCGTGTCCCAGGGCGTGTCAAAGGACACGGCCTGCGACACGGGCGCTGCTGCTGGTGGTGCTGCGGTTTACAGACAAGAGTTCCGAAGCCGGCGTTGCGGAGGAAACGATCTTGCGAGTCTTGCAAGCTAGCTTTGAGTCCATGGCACCAAAGCGGTCGTCAAGGGTAACGACTCTTCTTCCTAGCCATGTGAAGGCTTCTTTTTGGTATAGCTTTGTGATTTCCCCCACCAAGAGGTGGCTGATTTTGGAAATCTTTGGGTGGATGATTGAAATCCCCTTTGTAGCATATAGATCCGGAAATGAAGTACGGAATAGGCATGCTGTGTGAAGCTCATCTGGACAGGTTGGTCTGGATTGGTGATGTTGCATACGAACCGGAGAAGACTCCGTGATAACGTGTAGGTTAAGGAGTCTGCGGGTTATACCTGCGAAAAGGAGTAGCAGGAAGTACTGGGGTGGTAGCCCAGGAAAAATAGCCATGTGATGTTTTTGGGTCCAACCTGTGAATGAGGCACAGGAAGTACTGGTGTCACCAGGAAATGCCCTTTTGTGATGCTTGATGTCGTAGGGTGTCCACCTGTGAAGCGAGTAACAGGAAGTACTGGCATGATAGCCAGGAAAGACCCCTGACATTTGTGCTTGTGCGGTGTCCACCTGTGAAGAGAGTCACAGGAAGTACTGGGAGGCCCAGGAAAGACCCGCTGTTGTGCTAAGGAAATGGGTATCGAGATATGCCCAGGCTTGAATGCCAGGAACAGGATTGGTGAGACTGACCCGCGCCTTTGATATAGCCATGAGTACGCTGTACTTGGAGAAGGCAAGGCGATTTGAGCAACGGGGGGTGGAGGATCCGACCTGCGCTATGTCCGTCCGATGTGAGACCAAAAGGTGCGGTCTGTTGGAGCGCATAGCAAGAGTCTTCGGCCTGCGCGCCATGACACAATGGGGGGCTACGGGCCATCCCGGTGTAGGAAGACTAACTCCGGCTGCACGCCATGGAGTAAATGCTCAAGAGATTTACCGTTGGGTGATGACCCTGATACGGTGGTGGGCAAGAGATTTGCCAGAACACCAAGAATGTGCCCTGAGTGCACGGACCGTTGGGCCGGGTGGCGAACGGTTGTGATGGCTTGTGTGCGTGAAAGCACATTTTAATGCTATATATATTGCCATCCTTGTGATTTGCTATGCCTGCAGGAAAGAATACCACTGCCCCGAGAGAAGGGGTAGGGTCGTTATAATTTGGTCAGCTGAACGCTGACCGTTGCTTTTGTTTGCCACCGTTGGGTGGATTGTCCCTGTACAGGTGCTGGAGAGCCGAGCGGGACGCATAGAGGTTGATGTTCCTGCTGCTGTTGCTGCTACTGTTGCGAGCCCTCGAAGGCTCGTTGTTGTTGTGTGTTTTCTTTTCGTGTGGCCGGCCTGCGCGCCAATTGTTTTAGGTCACTGTGTGAAAGCCATGTAAAGGCCATAAGGCCAACTCTTTTGACTTGTTGTAAGACATTCATATATTGTATAAAATGTGGAGTTTTATGTTTGGACATTCATGAGGAGTTCAAGTTGTAGTCTAGGCTTCCGCTAGAATGATTTGTGATAGGTGTGATGCGCTACTCTGGTATCATCCTGTACCTTCACCGCCTGTTTTGTGATATATACTGTGGGGTCCCGGCCGGACCTTCTAGAATATACCATATGAACGGATGGGGTTGTTACATCAATACCCAGGAAATTTTGTTTGAAATGCTTTGACGAGACAACATAAAAAAGGACAAAAATAGAGACTTGAAATTTAAATACTCCCCTGAAGATTGGAGTGTCGGCATGGTTGTCCATTACTTTCTCAATGATGTATCCAATTTACTCTATTGTAGAATATCCATCAGCAATCCTATCCATGTGTTGTTGTCTATAAAACTCAAATCTTGGACATATACAAATGTTAAAGCACGAAATGGAGTTTTGTCAAATTCTACATGTATCAACAGAAACCATCACAAGTGACAAAAGCATATCAGGATCATAAATGGTAAGACACCTTCATTTTATCATTCTAATAATACTCCAGAGTATTAAGTCTACCTCATAGTAGAAATCATAAGATAACAACACAACTCATAATATTTTATTATACTATAACATGACACACCAAGCCTACTAGAAAAACCATTTCAATTTTAGATTACCTTGAAAGTAAGCACAATAAGAGTGTTATAAGAATAACAAAAAAAAACTTAAAAGCTCAAAAATTAAAAGTTATAGTTCTCACCCATCACCTAAAGGACTATAAAAATGTTAAAAGTTTAAGTTAACATCTCGCTCCCTTTATTTAATTAAAATGTATTAGCAGGCCATCCTCGATACACTATTACAAACACAAAATCAATATAACATTCATACTTAAATATCAAATCCATATTAAGACTGATGAAAACTTGAAATAAAAAATTGGAACTGATTGGTCATTGCTTTGGGTCATCCTACACAAGCTATATTGTGTAAATTGTTCATCGAAATAAAATATAAAATGTTAAACATACCAAGAAGAAAAATAAATAAAGCTTATTTACCCAGAAATGGGATCAATTTGGAGACAGGAATCGAAAATGAAATAAAATAAATTTGGAACAGTTTTGAACATAAGTCCAGAAATTTTAAATGCAAAATGTTAGGTAATTAAAATGAATTTGAAGAATCGTTCTGTGTTTCGAAGGAGTTATATATATATTTATATATATATATATAAGGCAAATCGAGGAGGAATAGAAGGAGATGAACCACATAGAGGCATTCTGGGTCCTAGTGCTACCAGTGTCCTGTCACCTATCACAGAAGAAGAAGAAGAAGGTCGCCCGCCTGTCGCTTGTCCCAAAAGAAGGAGAAGGTTGCCCGCCCGTCGCAGAAGAAGGAGATTGAAATTGTCCACCGCCTTCGTTGCAGTTCTTAGAACACACGACCTTGCTTACAATGCCGTCGGTTGCTGCTTTCCTGCGCGATGTCACCAGTGGTTCTCTCCCTCTCCGATCGTTGATTTCGCCACTCTCGTGAAGAGTTCACAGGCTGCCCTAGCTCGCGACAAAGAGAACTGGAAGAATCGGGCTAGAAGAAGGGCCTGTTTGTTTGAGCGATTTTGCTCCATTCCATTGGCACCTCAACGCTATTTTATATTTTGTCCGGTTTGTTTGGGCGTTCCCACAACAACGCTTTTTTATATTCCTCCGTTGATCGGGCTTTACCAACAGCCGCTGCGGGTCTCCTTTTCAACGCTCCGGTCTCAACGCTCGCGGCAACCTGCACAGAGGCGATCGTTCCCGACAGGTAATTCCTCCCCTCTTCTCCTCCTTCTCCGGTCGTGTAACCCAGAAGCCCGATGCTTTGACGGCGATGCCGGCAACAGATCCGGTGCCGGTGAAGCTCGCCGGCACCGGATCTATCCATTCCCCTCTTCTCCTCCTCCGGACGTTTACCCTAGAAGCCGCCGCTTGACGATGCCGGCAACATATCCGGTGCCGGTGAAGCTCACCGACACCGGATCTGTCCATTCCCCTCTCCTCTTCCTCCGGTGGTTTACCCTAGCACCAGATCCGACCATTCCTCTATTCTCATCTTCTCTGTCGTGGGATTTTGTAGGGTTCTTATCTCAAATTCAATTTCATGCAGAAATTCCAGTAATCCTACTGGCTTTTATACGATTTTCACAATTTTTGCTGTCATCTGGAGATCCAACCCTATGTTTTGGGTGTAAAGAGAGTTATTCTGACGATAATCAGAATTTTAGGGTTTGGAATCATCAGATTTGATCTCGAAATTGTGTAAAATATGAACCCAATTCCTTAGCGTTCTGCTGAACTCAGTTATTGATAGTTTATTGAATACATATCATGAATATCATGGTAGCCTTCAACTGCCTCATTCACTATGTAATATTGTTGTTGTTGCGTGGCCTAGCCTGTAGGCATGAGGAGGGTTGATTGAACCAAAATCCTAAGATTGAACCAAAATGTTCCAGATTGTACCAAAAATGTCCCAGATTGAACTTGTTTTATTTGTTTTATTTCTTCATTTTAGATTCAGTGCCATTTTTACATGTCCTGTTTTTTCGGAGCCATGATATTTGTTCTTGCTTGATCGTTTAAACTTTTATTTAAACCTCCAGCAGACTAAAACGGAAAATGATTTGATGCTCTTATTTTTTTGTGCTGAGAATGCTCACCCATGTGCCCTTGGCCTTCTGTATATGTATTTTATTGATAGATTACATTACTATATGGTGAACCATTCTTCCTCTGCCCGCTGTCTAGGCAGTTGGTCTCTTTTGATTTAGGTTCCGTTTGGGTGGATTTATTTTCACCGGTCAAGCGGTTACGTATGCATGTACATGATCTTAATTTAGGTCAGGTACATGCGGTCATAACCGCTTGGCCGGTGAAAATAAGCCCCCCAAACTTAGCCTTGAAAATAAGCCCCCCAAGCTTACTAGGGGGATGAATTGATTTGTAAAAAAACCTCACTAGATACATAGTTGGTTTTTCTTCTAAACGTGAGGAGGTAGTTGGTAAATTGATCTTCAGTATCATCATCATGATCATTAATTTTGGCTTTAGTTTGGGGATATTTTAGGAGTCCTTAGTTTTCATCCTAAACACCCAGCCATTCCAATTAGTCTCCTTTTTGCTTCTCCTTTTTTTTAGAGATGAGAGTAAAGAGATAGGATGAGACCTCTCTTGTAAGTTTGCTAAATTATGGGGTTGCACTCCTCTATCTTCTGAAATTACAAAAAACGACCCTCTTTACATTACATTACATGCATTGACAAAAGTAGCACCTATATTGGGGTTGTGTATTTTTGTGTATGTATGCTATGAAATATAAAAATGTCATGGAGGATTTTTCTAATTTCTGAATATTGAGAGGTACAACCTCTAATTGAGGGTTTACATTCCATAACATGCATAAATGATCAAGGTTGTTAACATTATGATAATGTGTAATTTAATTTATATATTGGTTTATATATTGTTAACATTCTGATAATGTGTAATTTAATTTATCTTTTTTCTTAGATGGGTAAACCTAAGGAAGGTGGAGTGTCGGCTACATGGGACGCAAATGAGGTCTTTATCTATTGTGAGCTTTGTGCGAGAGAAATTGAAATCGGTAATAGGCCGACCACACACTTCAACAAAGTTGGATGGAATAATTTAGTAGCAAATTTTCAAGCACGCACTGGCAGACAATACGATCGAGGGCAAATGAAAAATAAATGGGATATGTTGAAAAAGGAATGGAAATTGTGGAAAGATCTTAAAGGAAAAGAGACCGGTTTGGGATGGAACACCTCAAGAAGGACTATAGATGCGTCTGACGAATGGTGGGATGAGCGACTTAAGGTTGTAAACTAGGTTATCTTATTTCTTTTGCTTTCTTATCATATAAAATCTAATGAGTTATATATTTGTTATTTTTTAGATTGTGCCCGCAGCTAAAAAATTTCGCTATACTGGCATCTCACCAGAGCTCGAAGAGAAATTGGATATGATGTTTAGTGAAGTGGCCCACTATATGTTAGACGCATGAGTATAATACATTGTATCGAACTCAAACCCCATGCATGACATCATCACATACGGGACATAAATGGCTTGTGGAGTTGATGAGTGGTCATCCAGCTAGATTCCATAGTATGTTTAGAATGTCAAAAGAAGTTTTTATTGATCTCTTAACTTCACTTGTCGAAGAATATGGGTTGCGTGGATCTAGCCGAACAACTCCACACGAGGTACTTGCAATTACCTTATACGTGATGGCACAAAATTGTATTGTCAGACAGGCGTCAGAACAATTTCAACATTCGACTGAGACTATTAGTAAATTCATTTCTAGGGGCATCAATGTGCTAGTTGACATGTCGATAAAAATGATAGATGCAACCGACAGGGAATTCAAACATATTCCGCCACAGATTTTGAATGATTCTCGTTACATGCCATATTTCAAAGATTGTATTGGCGCAATAGATGGAACACACGTCGATGCTCGAATTTCTCCGGAAAATAAAGTTAGATATATTGGACGGCATGGGGTGACAACCCAAAATGTTATGGCTGTATGTGATTTCAACATGTGTTTCACATTCGTCATGGCCGGATGGGAGGGCTCAGCGCATGATAGTCGGATTTATAAAAAAGCCACAAGAGAACCTTGTTGGAATTTTCCTCATCCTCCTTCAGGTACTTTAAAAAAAATCACATGACAATCTTGCTAGCTTATAATTTGGAAATAAATTCTGTTTTACTGTTTGCAGGCAAGTACTATTTGGTTGATGCAGGGTATCCTCTGGAAAGAGGAATTTTGAAGCCTTACCCAGAAACACGATATCATCTAGCAGATTTTGCACGTGGCAATCGTCCTATTCAAGGACGTCAAGAAAGGTTCAACCGGGCACACTCATCATTGCGTAGTGTCATAGAGCGCACATTCGGTATCTGGAAAAAAAAGTGGGCAATCCTTCGGGATATGCCACAATACAGTTTCGATAGACAGCGGGATATTGTTGTCGCTACGATGACAGTTCATAATTTCATTCGACGACATTCATCAAATGCGGACCATGATTTCATTGCATGCGACGAAGATGATAATTTGATATATCCAGAAGCCAACGAAATTAGAACAGACCGACGTGGATCCATTGACATGCGTCAGAGTAGGAGTGTTGGTGTAGGGACAGCAGAGATGCACGCATTACGAGATGCAATTGCTGATCTAATATATTGTGCAAATAGGTATTTAAAATTCCCTTATTTCTCATAACTCAATTTAAAATTTTCTATTTTTGCATTTCTAATTGGTCGTAATTTACAGGTGATGCACAAATTTGCAAGTCGAAGGCAGAGATCTGCGATAATGTTTCTTGCTTTCATTCACGGGACATGTTATTTGCTTATGATATTTATGCTATTTTATTATTTCAGTAACTAAAAAACTTGAGCTTAACATGAGCGGTATATTTATCGTATATGAATTAAATGTTGAATAGGATCATACAAATTAACAGAAACGCCACCGCTGTTTTACCAAACTGTTTCTCCATTCTGAACAGCTCTATCACCGCTGTTTTACCAAACTGTTTCTCCATTTTAAAAAACTCCATTCTCACAGCTCAATTCTTAAAGCTCCATTCCCACAGCTCCTTTTGCCAACGCCAACGCCGAAACAAACTGACCCGAAATTTGGGGAGGAAAATAAACCCTGGTGGTTTTAAGTTTGGCAAGAAATTAGATTTGATTAAGCATAAACCATGTTTAAACGTAAGATAGCGGGATAAGGGGAGCACCGATTTAGTTGAACCGGCAAGGCGCTAATCAATTTCAATCTTAGTACAAGAAGTCAGAGAATAAAAAGTCATAACCTTCCTTCTGCGCATAGCAACTCTTTAATTTCGGTTTAAATTGGCGCCGGTTTAATTGAACCGAACCGGACAAAATTCCAGATTTTCCCTTTATCACCAAACAGAATAAAAAGTCACGACTCATTTTTGCCATGTTGCAACCTCCGAATTGAAATCAAAAATCCAATCTCCTTGCAGTTTCCTCCTGATCAAACGACGATATAGGGCACAAAATAAAGGGATATTATTATTAAGATAAATACTATGATTATTATTATATTTTTTATTTATTTATTTAATTAATTAAATAAACATATCTAATATACGATGGGTTGTCTCCCACCAAACGCCTAATTTATCGTCCCGGCAGGATGACACGAAATTACATAAGCATTACACACGACGCCACCCGGTTGTCATCGTCTTTCAGATATAACTTAAGTCTCTCGTCGTTAACTTTGAATTACCGCACCATACAGATGCACTATTTTGACTTTAAACGTCCCCGAACACCTCGACTTGAGTTTCTCGGGAAACAACTTTAAACGGGAATTGAATAGGAGGACAAGTTGGCTCGGCTCGAAGTGCTTTTCTTTCACGCATCGGTCGTGTCACTTCTTTGTGCGCTCCTTATAGATTCGTGAGTTCTCGTAAGCTTGTATCCGAATTTCCTCAAGTTCATTCAGTTGCAGTAATCTCTTCTTACCGGCATCCCGAAAATCATAATTTATTTTCTTAATCGCCCAGAATGCCCGGTGTTCTAACTAGAGTGGTAAATGACAAGATTTTCTGTAGACCAACCTATACGTGGTTAATCCGATGGGAGTTTTGAAAGCAGTCTGGTATGCTCATAATGCATCTGTGAGCTTCTGCGACCAGTCTTTCCGATTTATGTCTACTGTTTTCTCTAAAATCTTTTTTATCTCCCTATTTGACACCTCCGTTAGTCCATTTGTCTGCGGGTTGTAGGCGAGTGCGATCTTATGAGTTATACCGTATTTATTTAGCAATGAGGTGAATTGATGATTACAAAAATGGTTTCCCCCGTCGCTAATGATCGCCCTAGGTACCCTGAATTGATTGAATATATGGTCTCTTAGAAAATTCAGGACTACCTTGTCATCATTCTTAGGTGTTGTGATCGCCTCCACCCATTTAGATACATAGTCTACTACCAACAAAATGTATAAATTACCATTTGAATTGATTAACGGACCCATAAAATCCATTCCCCAACCATCGAACAATTCGACTTCGAGCATGATATTCATGGGCATTCCCTCGTTCTTTCTTAAGGTATCACACCGTTGACATCGATCACATTGTTTAACAAAGTCATTAGCATCACAAAATAAATTAGGCCAAAAGAATCTGGCCTCTAATACCTTCATTGTCATCCTTGTTCCCATGAAATGGCCTCCGTACGGTGAGCTATGACACTTCTCTAATATTGATTGTGTTTCAACCTTTGGCACGCATCGCCTTACCACTCCATCAGCTCCAATATTAAATAGATAAGTCTTGTCCCAAAGATAGGAGCATGTCTGGTATAAAAATTGCTTCCTTTATTGATATGACAAGTCAGACGGTAGAATATTACTCACTATGTAATTTACGTAGTCAACATACCAAGGTGGAGTACTATCATGAATAGCTAAAACCCTCTCATCTGTAAATCCCTCATCAATTTCCGAATTATATGAAGACTGTGTAGACTCTATCCTGGACAAGTGGTCCGCAATAGGATTATCAGTACCTTTCATATCCTTAATCTCTACGTCGAATTCTTGCAATAATAGTACTCATCTGATCAATCAGGGCTTTGTGTCCTTTTTATCCATGAGATAACGGATCACAACATGATCCGTATAAACCGTGCTCTTTGTGCATAAAAGATACGGTCTAAATTTCTCAAAGGCAAACACTACAGCTAGTAATTCCTTTTTTGTAGTTGTGTAATTTATTTGGGCGTCAATCAAGGTCTTACTAGTGTAGGCTATCGTGTGGAACACTTTCTCCCATACCTGTCCCAAGAAAACTCCAACTACGTAATCACTTGCGTCACACATTAGGACAAATGGTTCCTCCTAATCAAGAGTTATCACGATAGGTGTTGTGGTCAACCGATGTTTTAAAGTGTCGAATGCGTTTAAACACTCCTCGCTCAATTGAAATTTTGCATCTTTTTCTAGTAGTCCACTCAATTGTTTTGTAATTTTAGCGAAATCTTTAATGAATCTTCTATAAAAGCCAGCATGTCCTAAGAAACTTCACAACATTTTCACATTGTTCGGTGGTGGTAGCTTCTCAATCACATCTAGTTTCGCTTTATCAACCCCTATACCATCCCTTGACACATGATGACCAAACACAATACCATCTCGCACCATGAAGTGACACTTCTGCCAATTCAGTACGAGATTAGTTTTAACACAATGTGATAACACTTTTTCCAAACAAGCTAAACATGCATCAAAAGAGCTACCGAAGATAGAGAAGTCATCCATAAAACTTTCAATACCACGGTCCATAATATCCGAGAAAATAGCAATCATGCATCACTGAAATGTGGCGGGTGCATTATATAAACCGAATGACATCCTTCTAAATGCAAATGTTTTGTACGAGTATGTGAATGTAGTCTTCTCCTGATCTTCTGGGGCTACAGTAATCTTATTATACCCTAAATAGCCATCAAGAAAATAGAAAAAATCATTCCCCGCTAGCTTATCTAGCACTTGATCAATGAAAGGCAAAGGGAAATGATCTTTTAGTGTGGCCTTATTCAGCTTTCGGTAATCCATACAGATACGCCACCCGGTAATCGTTCTAGTCGATACTAGCTCATCCTTCTCATTTCATACTACCATCATCACTCCCCTTTTTGGCACACATTGCACCGGTGATACCCACGAGCTATCTGAGATAGGATAGATGATCCATGCGTTTAACTATTTAATAATCTCCTTCTTCACCACTTCTTTCATGGGTGGAGTAAGACGACGCTGGGGTTCGATCAATCTGGTAAAAGATTCTTCCAAAAGAATCTTGTGCATACATAGTGAGGGGCTAATCCCTCGAATATCTGTTATGTTCCACTCTATGGCCGTTTTAAATTGAGATAACAATTCTAAAAGCTTTTGAAGTTGATCAGTTGATAATTTAGAATTGATGATAACCAACAATGTGTTATTTTCGCCTAAATATGCGTACATGAGATGGTCTGGGAGAGGCTTCAACTCAAGAGTCGGCGGACTAACAATACAGGGCTTGTCCGCCAACACCTTATCCGACATCTCAAAGGGTTCCAGTCTCCTAATTAAAGCAGCTTGTGCCTCAAATACTTCTAGGTAATCTCAAATTTCCTCTTCATCATCTGAAATCTCCTCATGCGTTAGAAGTTGGGTCAACACATCATCTTGCCTTGTGGATTTAATATTCATATTATAGTCATGAATTGAAATCTGATTTACCACCACCATATGATCTTCTTGGCTCCGGGGGAATTTCATAGCTTTAAGTACACTAAAGGTTAATTGTTCATCGTTAACTCCCATGGTCAACTCCCCCTTGTGTACATCTATCAGTGTCCTACTGGTGGCTAGGAATGGTCGCCCTACTATAATGGGTACCTCTCTGTCCTCTTCCATATCTAGGACAACAAAGTCCGCTAGAAAAATAAACTTGTCCACCTTAACTAAGACATCTTCAACTATCCCTTTTGGGAACATGGGGGTTCTATCGGCTAGTTGCAAAGTGATTGAGGTCTTGGAGATTTCTCCTAAACCAAGCTTCCTATAGATAGAATATGGCATTAGGTAGATGCTCGCGCCTAAATCACATAAGGTCTTACCCTCGAATTGGTAATCTATAGAGCACAGTATGGTGAAACTCCCCGGATCTTTTAATGTGGGCGGGAGTTTCTTCTGAAGTATAGCGCTACACTCCTGAGTAAGTGCCACCGTCTCATGTGTTCCAAATTTCTTTTTTTAGATAAAATGTCTTTCATAAACTTCATGTAGCTTGGCATTTGCTCCAATACTTCCACGAAAGGGATATTGACTTGCAGTTTCTCAGATATTTCAACAAATTTTTGAAATTGTTGATTGCGTTTGCTCTTCTTCAACCGTTGTGGAAACGACGGTGGTGGATAGACTTTTATATTATCATTCTTGTTCTTATTACCAATAACAGGTTCTCTCTCCGTCTCTTCATATACTTCTTCCACTCCTTCATTTTTATTATTATTTTCTTTTAACTCCTTGTTCGGGGCATTAGGGCCAACAATCTCCAACTCTTTTTCTTCGCCACTTGATGCTCTCTCTCACTTACAGTCTCACCCACTAAATCCTTACCACTCCGTAAGGTGACAGCTTTGCAGTGAGGATTATCTCCCTTCGGATTGTAGTAGTATCCGTAGGGAGCGAACCTTAGGGTCTAAGACTCAAAACATTAGCAATTTGTCCTAACTGAGTCTCAATTACACACAATGTGCCCTCTAAACTAGAAATGTGAGCATCCCTCTTCTGCATTGATTTTATAAGTAACTCATCCGATAATTTTCTAGATGACCCTTGTTGATTATAATTATTATTCTACGGTGGATGAGGGTTTTAGTTGAATCCGGGTGGGTGTGTCATTCCTGAATTATTCTTCCACGAAAAAATTGGGGTGATTACGCAAATTTGGATTTTAATGAGTTGTGAGTGCATTATGATTATTATGATTCATGTATCTCGATTGCCCACCTATGTAGTTGACCTCCTCATTACTACTAATGAGTTGCTCCACCGTGAGTGAAGATTCATATTAATCGGAGGAGCAAATATACTATTAACTTATGAGTTCATTTTAGCCTGATTTTGATTTAAGGTTAAAGCATCTAAACGCTTATTCATCGAGTTGAATTGTGCGGTAATTTGTTCGGCAAAAGAAGTGAGTTGATCAACTTGATGAACACCCCCCATAGAAGAAGAAAAGGGACCTGTCGGTCGAACAACTGATAATTATTCGAAGATAGGTCCTCGAGGATCGCATATGCATCCTCTGGATACTTGTTCATGAAGGATCCTCCCGCAGCTCCATCTACTTGGATCATGGTATACGTCTGGAGACCATTATAAAAAGTCTATACTTGTTGATGCATCGTTAACCCGTGGTGAGGACACTTCCTTAAGAGTTCTTTGAACTGCTTGAAAGAAATTGTACCTAATCACCTAGAGGTGGGGGGGTGAATAGGTGACTTAAATCTTTTTTAACTTTTTAGGCAGATTGCAGATTATATCACAGAGTTATAATTACTACTTCACAGAAATCAATCAGTAATTACAGAATCAAACATGCACACAGTGAACACACAGATTTATAGTGGTTCCCCAAGGTTTGGGTACATCCACTTTCCCCCTTCGCCTATCTAGTAGTGTACTAGATTCGGCCAAACTCCTCCACTATCTCAGATCCTCAGATCTTACACTCAGAACCCCAAACAGGTTCCTACAGCTCAGGCCCAAGGCCCTACAACTCAGTCTTCTTCAAAGACCTACACTCAGCCACAAGGCCTACACTCAGCCACAACAGGCCTACACTCAGAGAAATAGTTCTCCTACACTCAGGCACACAGGCCCTACCACTCAGCCTTTATAATTGCAGGCTTACAACTCAGATCCCTAAGGATCCTACAAGAAATTTTAGAATACAAAGAATATACCTACAACTCAGAGAAAAGAGAGAAGAGTTGATAGGTTCTTGATGAGTTCTTGGAAGAACTCTGCTGAGATCAACCTCACTTGGCTTTCTTCAAAGCTTCTTGAATGTACAACACAATAGGATTGATTCTCTGCAGCTGATCTTCAATCACTGCAACTTAAGATTCAGAACTAGGTCTGAACCCTTCTTCACAGCCTGGTTCCAACGGCTGTCTTCTTGGAAGGAGCTCTCTCTCTCCAACTTCTTAGATCTTCACTTGATTCTTCAATGAATAGCTAGATCTTCTTCTTTGATTGTTGATCTCTCTTTCTGTTGACAGTATAAGCCTTTATATAGGCCTTCTTCATGGTGACCGGCTGATCCGGTTTCTAACAGCTTTCTGACATCTCTGTCAGTTGCAGTAGACCGGCTGGAATGGCAGCTGTCAAGTCATCCAATCAGTTCTTGAAATATCTATAACTGTCTGAAAGTGTCGAGACAGTCTGTCTTTAAGTGTCGACACTTATAGACTAAGTGTCGACACAAGTAGACTAAGTGTCGACACAAGTAGACTAAGTGTCGACACAACTCCTTGTGTTGTAGAATTTACTTCTCGACATAGCTTCTTCATCATGTGTCGACACTGATATTATGTGTCGACACAACTTCTTGTTCTTCAGTACTTAGTTGAATTCTTGTAAGTGTCGACACAACTCCTTTGTGTCGACACATCTTCATGTGTTGAACTTGTTCAGTGTTGACACATCTTCTTGGTGTCGACACATACCTTCTGTGTTGATACTTGCTGAGTGTCGACACTGCTCCTTGTGTTGACACATTCTTCGTTTATTGAGACTTTGGCTGAGTGTCGACACATCTCCTTTGTGTCGACACTTGTACTTAGAATTTTTGTTGAACTTGCTGAGTGTCAACACAGCCTCCTAGTGTCGACACTGTCTTCATGTATTGAGTCTTCTGCTGTGTGTCGACACATTCTTCATTGTGTCGACACTTTCTTCATGTGTTGAGTCTTCTGCTGAGTGTCGACACATTATTTATTATGTCGACACTTATACTTAGACTCTGCTGAAATTTGCTGAGTGTCGACACAGCCTCCAAGTGTTGACACTTTCTGATATAGACACAGTTTCTCAGGGTGTCGACACTGCTTCTAAGTGTCGACACTGCTTCTCTGGACTACTCTTTATTGAGTGTCGACACAGCCTTCATGTGTCGACACTTTCTGTCTGGTGTCGACTCTACGTCCCTGGTGTCGACACAATTACTCCAAGTGTCGACACTGCTTCTCTGGGTGTCGACACAAGTCTTCTTAAGTGTTGACACTTTCCTTCTGGGTGTCGACACATGGACTTGGAAACTTTTCAGCTTTCCCTGTAAATACTTGACCTGCACAACTAAACTCAAAACACATCAAATACATTTTGATGTATATCATTAAGTAGGGTGATGCTTCTTCAAATCAGGTACATTTAATCCAATGTACCCAACAATCTCCCCCTATTTGGAGAAGTCATAACCCTTAGTCAATGATATACACCATACAGAATAAAATCATAGCATGATGTAAAACAGGATTATGCAATCAGGGAAAGTACATAATCATGTATTAAATAAAATATGTACACACATATATCTCAGAACAAATATGTAATAGATTTTTCACACATCATATTGTTCAAACAACTTTGTCATAGTCATTATACAAAAGTTTACAGAGTGTTTTAATACAAGTGATTACATAGTAAACTTAAGATAATGTTATTCTATTTTTGCTCAGTCTCCTTGATAACTATGCCCTTCCCAGACTGTATCTTTGCTTGCACAGGGGCTTCAGCATCTTCAGTAGCAGCAAGCTTCTTGCCTTTAAGATCCTTCTTTGTCTACTCTTCAGCCTTGATCTTTTGCCTCTCAAAGTAATGATAATGCTTGGGAAAGTACTTGCTAGGCTCCTGGGCAGTAGGAGGTAGCTTTCCCATCTTAGCCTTTCTTCTATACTGCACAATGACTTCTTGTCTGGTCTCATGCTTCCTCCACTCCAATTCAGAAAACCACTTGTTTCTATCTTGAATATTGTCTTTGGCAGCCTTCCATGCAGTTAAGATAATTTTCCTTGAAGTGGAGCTCCACTGTTCAAAATCAGGCCTTTGTTCAGCTTGCTCCCTGAACCTCTTCTTAGACAATTTAGTCTCTTGTTCTTTCAGCAACAAAGCTTCTTGTTCTTTCAATATGGCCTCAGATATTGGCTGAACCACTTTCTCAATGATGACCTTCTCAATTCCCTCAGGAGGGCTACACATGGATTGTATATCAGGATGTATCATATCAAAGTCTGGAGGAGGGTAGATTACTTGAGCCACTTCAGGTTGCTCCCCTCCTAGATATGTAGGATTTATCCCAGACTCTGCAACATTATCATCATCACACAATGAAGGATATCCAAGGGTGGCTCTGATGGAATTGGAAATCCATTTTGCATGATTAGAGCTGGTTTTGACTAACACCCTCTCCCCCTTTATGACTTCTCTAACCATGTGATCCCTCAGATCATCTTTCTGAAATCTTATTTGTGCATCCAAATAGTTTACTCCATCCTTAAAGTAAGGTTTCAACCTTTGAAGTTTGTCAGTTATTATCTTCTGAGAGTCTTGTATTGCAGTCTTAACAGCAGTTATTCCCTCTTGGAATGCTTTATCAAAGTCTGCTTTAGCTGTAGCATTAGTTGTAGTCTGCCCTGCAGCTATATTCTTCATCTCTGTGACAATTGCATTGTGTGAAGCAGTCAAATTATCATTCATCCTGAGCTGGTTCTCCAGAACATATCATTGCTTCAGTGCAATGTCATCCACTTGAGCTTTAATTTTCTCCTGATGAGTAGCTAGATAGACTACTGCATTCCCTCCCTTGTGGAAGCAGTCAGTCATCTCCTTCTTATTTAGATTCATCTCAAATCTAATAGACTTAATGTCTTGGGCCAGATCAAATTGTAAAGACTTATGCCCCTCATCCATATATGTTTCTATTGCTTTCCTGTGCTCATCAAGCTTTATTTGCATAGCAACCATCAGAGAACTGTAATCTACAGATGGTGCTGGCTGTGGTGTAGGCTGTGGGGCAATGGTTTGTAAAGCCTTTTTATAAGTTTGGCTTCTTCTCTTAAATACTTGGAATTTCCTCTTTTTGGCTCTGGCAGCCTCCTCATCCTCAGAAGCAGATGTACTGGATATTTCTACCGTCTCCCTAGGTAGCTCCTCAACATCCTTTGGCTTCTCAGGCTCTTTCCTTGCAGTTTCTTCTAGAATCTCCACTTGCTCCCCCTCAACTTGGGCCTTCTCCCCCTCAGTAGCAGCACTTTCCTTCTCAAAGTATATTTGGTCCAGATTAAGGAAGAGATCTTCCATTGTAAACTCTTGTTGAGGTTATGATGGAGATTCCCTTGTCTCATCAACAACTTGATCAGATACAACTTGAGCTGCAACAGATGTGTCCTCCATGACAACATCTTGGGGTTGGCTATGAATCTGAGGTTGCTGATTAACATCAGATAAGTTGTGAATTATAACTTCACTCTCAATAAGGAAATCTAATTGATTGATTTCTGAGATTACCTCAAGAATGGTTTGAGTGGCTTGTTCACTTTCTAGTGGAGTTGACTCTTCCACTACTAGAGGCTCCCCCTGGATAGAATCCTGGTGAAGTGGGCTTGCCTGTGGTAGCTCCCCCTGCCTCTCTGCATCATCTTGTACAGCTGGAGACTTTCCAGCAATTCCAGTGTCTTCTTCATCAGGAGTGAAGACAACTTGCTCCTCTGAACTGCTGGATGATTCTTGAGCCACTGGGGCTGTCTTCTTCTTCTTCTTTAGTGGGGTTTCCTTCTCAGGTGTTGGCAATTCCTTGGTCAAGACCCTATCCCATCTTGAGAAGATTCTCATGTCCATCTTCCTCATGTGGTTGATTTTAGATCCAGCAGCTTGGCTCATTACTTCTGGTATACTACCAGCCAAGTAAAGACTTGGTATCCTACCCAAATTGGGTTTCTTCATACTCTCTTTAATCTTCTCAAATACTACTACAGACCAATCAGTTTGCAGTGTGAAGATAATCCTTGTCATGAGACTGAACATATGGGCTGATACCCTGTCATGCCCTCCAGGCTTACTCAAGATCACCTTGCCAACAATTTCTGAGAGAAATTTGCCTTAGCTGTTCATCCCCTTTCTATTGAACACTGATCCAATTTTCATATTGGAATCCAAACCACACCAAGTTAATGCTTCCCTAGTTTTAGAAATAGAAACATTCTCTTCTTCCTTAGTCCTTGGTAACTGAAGTATCTTTCTCAGATTTTTAGATGAGATCTTCACCTTTTCTCCATGAACCCTTGACTTTATCTTGAATCCAGATTCGTCTAGGGTTGCGCCATTCAGAAATTCCAATACTTCTTTCTTCCAGATCTTAGTCGGCTCTGAAACAAGAAAATCTAATCCAGAGTTTGCAACTAGGGTTACCACATCCTTGATCTCAGGTTCAGCGTCATCAAATGCATGCCGCACCAGTTCATATCCTTCATTCACATTTTCTTCAAGCTTTGGCGCCATTAGGGTTTGAAGAATTTGAATTGAGAGAAGAGAGGTGTCGACACACAAGTTTGGTCTCGAAACTTTGGTGAGCGTGTCGACAGACAATGTTGAAACCCTATTTATACCTTTCTAGAGTTGAAGATGAAAGGGTGCGTCAATAAACTTAAATTGTGTCAACACTGTTGAAAAGTGTCGACACTGACTTATACTGTCTCGACAACTATGTGTCGACACAAGTATAGTCGACACACAGGTCGGAGGATCGAAACCTGGCTCTGATACCACTTGAAAGAAATTGTACCTAATCACCTAGAGGGGGGGTGAATAGGTGACTTAAATCTTTTTAAACTTTTTAGGCAGATTGCAGATTATATCACAGAGTTATAATTACTACTTCACAGAAATCAATCAGCAATCACAGAATCAAACATGCACATAGTGAATGCACAGATTTATAGTGGTTCCCCAAGGTTTGGGTACATCCACTTTCCCCCTTCACCTATCTAGTAGTGTACTAGATTCGGCCAAACTCTTCCACTATCTCAGATCCTCAGATCTTACACTCAGAACCCCAAACAGGTTCCTACAGCTCAGGCCCAAGGCCCTACAACTCAGTCTTCTTCAAAGACCTACACTCAGCCACAAGGCCTACACTCAGCCACAACAGGCCTACACTCAGAGAAATAGTTCTCCTACACTCAAGCACACAGGCCCTACCACTCAGCCTTTATAATTGCAGGCTTACAACTCAGATCCCTAAGGATCCTATAAGAAATTTTAGAATACAAAGAATATACCTACAACTCAGAGAAAAGAGAGAAGAGTTGATAGGTTCTTGATGAGTTCGTGGAAGAACTCTGCTGAGATCAACCTCTGTAACGCCCCTAGCCGATCCAACGTGACAGCGTCACGGCTCCGCTCTAGGCGACGCTACCGGGCTGCAGCCCAAGCACCCCAACCCCTCTCCCTCCACAGGCGGGTTGTTGGTGGCCACAGCCTCCCTTTGATGAGGTAAACTCGATAGTCAAGCCCGCACTACGGGAACTTCCCAGGAGGTCACCCATCCCAGTACTACTCCAGCCCGAGCACGCTTAACTATGGAGTTCTTTCAACTCTCATCACCAATTGAACTGCAGCTCAGTTGGTGATGAGAGTTGAAAGAACTCCATAGTTAAGCGTGCTCGGGCTGGAGTAGTACTGGGATGGGTGACCTCCTGGGAAGTTCCCGTAGTGCGGGCTTGACTATCGAGTTTACCTCATCAAAGGGAGGCTGTGGCCACCAACAACCCGCCTGTGGAGGGAGAGGGGTTGGGGTGCTTGGGCTGCAGCCCGGTAACGGTCCGCCGGAGGCCTAGTGGTGTTGATCCACGGACGGCAAAGGGGACGTTACAATAAAAGTGCACTTTTTATTGTAAGGCCCCTAGCTGATCCAACGTGACAGCATCACGGCTCCGCTCTAGGCGACCCTACCGGGCTGCAGCCCAAGCACCCCAACCCCTCTCCATCCACAGGCGGGTTGTTGGTGGCCACAGCCTCCCTTTCATGAGGTAAACTCGATAGTCAAGCCCGCACCACGGGGACTTCCCAGGAGGTCACCCATCCCAGTACTACTCCAGCCCGAGCACGCTTAACTATGGAGTTCTTTCAACTCTCATCACCAATTGATCTGCAGATCAATTGGTGATGAGAGTTGAAAGAACTTCATAGTTAAGCGTGCTCGGGCTGGAGTAGTACTGGGATGGGTGACCTCCTGGGAAGTCCCCGTGGTGCGGGCTTGACTATCGAGTTTACCTCATGAAAGGGAGGCTGTGGCCACCAACAACCCGCCTGTGGATGGAGAGGGGTTGGGGTGCTTGGGCTGCAGCCCGGTAGGGTCGCCTAGAGCGGAGCCGTGATGCTGTCACGTTGGATCGGCTAGGGGCATTACAATAAAAAGTGCACTTTTATTGTAACGTCCCCTTTGCCGTCCGTGGATCAACACCACTAGGCCTCCGGCGGACCGTTACCGGGCTGCAGCCCAAGCACCCCAACCCCTCTCCAGCCCACTGGCGGGTTGTTGGTGGCTACAGCCTCCCTTTGATGAGGTAAACTCGATAGTCAAGCCCGCACTACGGGGACTTCCCAGGAGGTCACCCATCCCAGTACTACTCCAGCCCGAGCACGCTTAACTATGGAGTTCCTTCAACTCTCATCACCAATTGAGCTGCAGCTCAGTTGGTGATGAGAGTTGAAGGAACTCCATAGTTAAGCGTGCTCGGGCTGGAGTAGTACTGGGATGGGTGACCTCCTGGGAAGTCCCCGTAGTGCGGGCTTGACTATCGAGTTTACCTCATCAAAGGGAGGCTGTAGCCACCAACAACCCGCCAGTGGGCTGGAGAGGGGTTGGGGTGCTTGGGCTGCAGCCCGGTAACGGTCCGCCGGAGGCCTAGTGGTGTTGATCCACGGACGGCAAAGGGGACGTTACAACCTCACTTGGCTTTCTTCAAAGCTTCTTGAATGTAGAACATAATAGGATTGATTCTCTGCAGCTGATCTTCAATCACTGCAACTTAAGATTCAGAACTAGGTCTGAACCCTTCTTCACATCCTGGTTCCAACGGCTGTCTTCTTGGAAGGAGCTCTCTCTCTCTCCAACTTCTTAGATCTTCACTTGATTCTTCAATGAATAGCTAGATCTTCTTCTTTGATTGTTGATCTCTCTTTCTGTTGACAGTATAAGCCTTTATATAGGCCTTCTTCATGGTGACCGGCTGATCCGGTTTCTAACAGCTTTCTGACATCTCTGTCAGTTGCAGTAGACCGGCTGGAATGACAGCTGTCAAGTCATCCAGTCAGTTCTTAAAATATCTGTAACTGTCTGAAAGTGTCGAGACAGTTTGTCTTTAAGTGTCGACACTTATAGACTAAGTGTCGACACAAGTATACTAAGTGTCGACACTAGCCTTCAAGGTGTCGACACAACTCCTTGTGTTGTAGAATTTACTTCTCGACACAGCTTCTTCATCATGTGTCGACACTGATATTGTGTGTCGACACAACTTCTTGTTCTTCAGTACTTAGTTGAATTCTTGTAAGTGTCGACACAACTCCTTTGTGTCGACACATCTTCATGTGTTGAACTTGTTCAGTGTCGACACATCTTCTTGGTGTCGACACATGCCTTCTGTGTTGATACTTGCTGAGTGTCGACACTGCTCCTTGTGTTGACACATTCTTCGTTTGTTGAGACTTTGGCTGAGTGTCGACACATCTCCTTTGTGTCGACACTTGTACTTAGAATTTTTGTTGAACTTGCTGAGTGTCGACACAGCCTCCTAGTGTCGACACTGTCTTCATGTATTGAGTCTTCTGCTGTGTGTCGACACATTCTTCATTGTGTCGACACTTTCTTCATGTGTTGAGTCTTCTGCTGAGTGTCGACACATTCTTTATTATGTCGACACTTATACTTAGACTCTGCTGAAATTTGCTGAGTGTCGTCACAGCCTCCAAGTGTCGACACTTTCTGATGTAGACATAGTTCCTCAGCGTGTCGACACTGCTTCTAAGTATCGACACTGCTTCTCTGGACTACTCTTTATTGAGTGTCGACACAGCCTTCATGTGTTGACACTTTCTGTCTGGTGTCGACTCTGCGTCCCTGGTGTCGACACAATTACTCCAAGTGTCGACACTGTTTCTCTGGGTGTCGACACAAGTCTTCTTAAGTGTCGACACTTTCCTTCTGGGTGTCGACACATGGACTTGGAAACTTTTCAGCTTTCCCTGTAAATACTTGACCTGCACAACTAAACTCAAAACACATCAAATGCATTTTGATGTATATCATTGAGTAGGGTGAGGCTTCTTCAAATCAGGTACATTTAATCCAATGTATCCATCACTGCTCTCATGCGTCGTACAACATTTCCCCATTTCCTTGCATGAATGTGCTAATGTCCCGCATCAGCTTTGTCATTTTAGCGGGTGGGAAGTACTTGACTAAGAATAAATCGACCACTTGCATCCAAGTGGTGAGACCGTATTGGGAATCAAGCCACTCCTTCACTCTACCCGACAAAGAGAATGGAAATAGGCGGAGTCTAATTGCTTCATTTGACGCGCCATTAATCTTGAATGTGTCGCACACATCCATAAAAATTCTGTAAATGGAAGTTTGGGTCCTCATGACTAAGTCCACTGAATTGTCCTTGATGCACTAAGTTCATTGTCATGGAGTCAATTTTGAAGTTATTTGGCTTCAATGGCGGGCTTGATGATGTTGTATTACAGCCCCCCTCTAAAAGGCATATTGTACTCACGACAGGTTCTCCTAACCTTGGCAAGTTGCCATTCTATTCTACCTGACCCTCCTGACCTTGGTTGTCCTAATCATTTTCATTGAGAGTATTTTGATGATTAAGATTCATGATTGCATGGTTATTATTTTCTAATCGAAACGCTCTTCTATTTTGTATACAAGTCCATTCGATCTCTAGGTTCAAAAACAATAGCTCAGGTGAACGATAACAGGACATGCACTAGACAAAATAATAAATGACAATAGATAGTAAACAAACAAAACAAATCAAAAATATAGTAGAAATAAAAACTAGAACTCTAAATACTAAGGATTCACTAATATTGCAAAAAAGAATTACCAAATTATTCGCACTTCCCCGGCAACGGCGCAAAAAACTTGTATGTAGACGACAAGATCGTCACGGGGAACTCTGAGGAGGAGGTAGCTAGGTGTTGGGTACATTGGTTCTAATGTACCTGATTTGAAGAAGGCTCACTCAACTCAATGATATACATCAAAATTGTATTTGATGTATTTTGAGTTTACTTGTGCAGGTTAAGTATTTACAGGAAAGAAGGAAAAAGTTTCTAAGTCCATGTGTCGACACCCAGAGGGAAAGTGTCGACACTTAAGAAGACTTGTGTCGACACCCAGGCAAGCAGTGTCGACACTTGGAGTATTTGTGTCGACACCAGAGATGCTGAGTCGACACCAGACAGAAAGTGTCGACACAAGGAACTGTGTCGACACTCAATAAAGAATAGTGCAGTGAAGCTGTGTCGACACATAGCAGTTGTGTCGACACCCAGTGAAACTGTGTCTACACCAGAAAGTGTCGACACTTGGAGGCTGTGTCGACACTCAGTAAAAGTCAGCAGAGACTAAGTACAAGTGTCGACACCAAGAACAATGTGTCGACACTCAGCAGATGAGTCAACACTTGAAGTAAGTGTCGACACCCAGAACATTATGTCGACACTCAGCTGAAGACTCAACACTTGAAAAAAGTGTCGACACAAGGAGCTGTGTCGACACTTAGCAAAGTTCAGCAAAGTTCAACAAAATATTCTAAGTACAAGTGTCGACACTAAGGGGATGTGTCGACACTCAGCCAGAGTCTCGACAGAAGAAGAATGTGTCGACACAAGGAGCTGTGTCGACACTCAACAAGTATCAACACTGAAGACATGTGTCGATACCAAGAAGCTGTGTCGACACTTAACAGATTCAACACATGAAGATGTGTCGACACAAAGGAGATGTGTCGACACTTAGAAGAATTCAGCAAAATACTGAAGTACAAGTACTTGTGTCGACACTCAATTTCAGTGTCGACACATGAAGAAGAAGTAGTGTCGAGATATAAAATCCACAACACAAGGAGTTGTGTCGACACCTTGTAGGCTAGTGTCGACACATAGACAACTTGTGTCGACACTTGGTCTATAAGTGTCGACACTTAAAGACAGACAGTCTCGACACTTCTAGACAGTTACAGAATTTTCAAGAACTGACTGGATGACTTGACAGCTGCCATTCCAGCCGGTCAACTGCACCTGTCAGAGTTGTCAGAATTCAGTTATGGACCGGACCAGCCAGTTACCATGAAGAAGGCCTATAAATAGGCTTATACAGTCTACAGAAACTGTTGTTGAAGGGATTGATTGAACACAAGTCCAAGTTCAGATTAAAAGAAGATCTAGCTATCAAGTGAAGATCTAAGAAGTTGGAGAGAGAGAGCTCCATCCAAGAAATTAGTCGTTGGAACCAGGCTGAGAAGAAGGGTTCAGATCTATTCTGAATCTTAAGTAGCAGAGATCAAGTATCAACTGTAGAAGGAGTCAATCTTATTGAGTTCTATATTCAAGAAGCTTTGAAGAAAGCTAAGTCAGATTGATTTCAGCTGAGTTCTTCCAAGAACTCATCAAGAAACTCACAACTCTCCTCTCTTGCCTCTGAGTTGCTGAGTTAACATTATTGTATTCATTTTAACTTGTAGGATCCTTAGGGATCTGAGTCTTGTAAGCCTGTAATTATAAAGGCTGAGTGTAGGGCTTGAGTGCCTGAGTGTAGGAGATTGAAATCTCTGAGTGTAGGCCTTGGTGGCTGAGTGTAGGCCTTGGTGGCTGAGTGTAGGCCTTGGTGGCTGAGTGTAAGCTTTGTGAAGAAGCTGAGTTGTAGGGCCTTGGGCCTGAGGTGTAGGAACCTGTTTTGGGTTCTGAGATAGTGGAGAAGTTGGGCCGAATCTAGTACACTGCTAGATAGGCGAAGGGGGAAAGTGGATGTACCCAAACCTTGGGGAACCACTATAAAACTGTGTGTCTACTGTGTGCTGTGATATTCTGTGATTGCTGTGTGAATGCTGTATACAAATAGATATAACTCTGAGATAAAATCTGATTGCTGCCATAAAAAGTTAAAAAGATTCAAGTCACCTATTCACCCCCCCCCCCCTCTAGGTGTTTAGGTACAATATCTTTCAAGTGGTATCAGAGGGAGGTTACTAAAAAAGGACATAACTGTCTGAGTACATCCTGTTGGCAGATTCAGTCTAAGTCAAATTACAGAATCAAGAAAATCAAGAACTATGGGTTCCACTGAGAATCATAAGGAATTGGGATCCATGAAGTTACCCATATGTAGAAAAGAGATCTTTGGTATCTGGAAGGAAAGGGTGAGACTCTTTATGGAAGCCTCAGACCCTAGGATTTATATCACAGTGAAGGAAGGGTCATATGTGCCCATGAAGGTGTCAGTCTTAGATGCAAATCAGAGAACACCTAAGGATTTCTCTGAAATTGACAAAGGATGAAATTGTTCTAGCCACTATGGATAAGAGGGCTCAGAACATCATAGTGAGTGTCATAGATGATGCAACTTTTCAGAATCTGATACACTGTAAGACAGCTAAAGAAATGTGAGATACTCTTATTGTGTATATGGAGGGTTCTGAAGAAGTCAGGCAAGACAGAAAATCCTTGCTAAACCAAGAATATGAGAGCTTTAGACAAGGTAAAGCTGATAGCATAACTGAGTACTATAAGAAGTTTTACAGAATTGTGAATGAGCTCATGTCCTATGGCAGAGAGTTCAGTAATTATGAACTCAATGATAAGTTTCTAAGGTCCCTAACAAAAGATTGGGACACTAAGATCTGTGTCATTAGGGAAATGACAAAGTTGGCAGAAATTCCTCCACTTACACTGTTTGGCAAACTGCTGTCCTATGAAATGCAGTTAATTGTGAGGAAAGAATAGGAGAAATCTACAAGAAGTGAACACAAAGAAAGGACAGTGGCTTTCAAAACTGAAGCACCCAGAAAGTACAGAAGTAAGTCACCTACTCCACCTCCAACAGCAGCTGAATCTGAGTCAGATGAGTCAGTCAGCAGAAAATCTGAAAGCAGTGAAAGTGATGAGAACTTTGCTGCCTTCACAAGACATTTTCAGAAATTCTTAAAGAAGAAACAGTGGAGGACAAGGCCATCTACTTCACAGAGAAAAAAGACTATTATCAGGATAAAAAGTCTTCAAAGAAAGACAGGAAAAAGACTAAGTCTGGCAAGGCAACTCTTTCAAAAATAGTATGTTATTGCTGTAATAGACAAGGTCATTTTGTTGCAGATTGTCCAGAAAAAAGGAAGGAGTCTAGTGACAAGAAAAAGACTCAATACAAGGGCAAGAAGGAGAAGTCTTTTGTTGCCAAAAAGGACAAGAGCCTGTTAGTTATTTCTTCATCAGAAACTGAGTCAGATGCTGAGGCATATATAGGACTGTTTGCTGAGGAAGAAGAAGAAGAATTCATTCAGATCATGAACTCAATATATGAACAAGAGGACAGTCAGTGTCAAGGACTAATGGCATTGACTGAAAGTGAGAAAATCCTGGAGCAGCCAGGACCTAGTAAGGTACAACATTGTTCTTTTAGTTCAATTTCTTGTGCCAGTACAGAATCAGATTCATCATCATCAAATGATGAGAGTGCATCTGAGTCTGAAGAAGATATTCATCAGTTGATAGATGAATATAAAGTACTGTTGCAAGCTTATAAGAAGAGCAAGTCCCTAGCCAAAAGTCAGGCAAAGGAAATTGCTAATCTCAAAGCTGCTGCAACTGATTTTGAGAAATTATTTGATCAAAAGCTTAATGAGATAGCCAGACTGAAGCACATAACTGTGATTCAGATGAGAACTATATCATTTAAGAATGATCAAATCAAGAGTCTGGAGATAAATCTTCAGAAGGAGAAGGACTTAGTTGCTAGGTTTTCTAAACCTAAGTCAGTTCTACCCTTAATTGATGAATTTGTTCATCACAAAGGTAAAGCTGGACTGGGATTTACTAGACCTGCAAGTATTGTTCAGTTCAAGTCCAAGTCCAAGGGCAAAGCCCCAACACTCAACAAGTCAGTTGTAGTTAAAACAGCAAAGACAGTACCTAAGCAGAGGTACAATAAGTTTGAGTGTTGGTGCTGTGGCAAGGTAGGCCACTTTTCAATGGACTGTTGGCACAATGCTAGTGCCAAAGAGAGTAGAAAACTGCCTGTTGGAAAGTGATGTTATAGATCACGGCAGTGAACCGGTCGCACAAGTAATAAAAAATGGGAGTTTTCCCAAGTATCGATCTCTCAAGGAACACAGTAAGGTGGAGTTAATTTCGAGGAGGACTTGAGATTGAAGTCCTCAGGTCGGAGATAACTAAGGGCGGTTTTGATGTTTGCGGAAACATAAAATAAAAGGCTAACAACTACTCCTATGCAACGTCGCTATGCGATGCTTCGCCAGACGGGATGGAAGACTAGTCGGGCCGCTATGCACCGAATCACTAGGCAGATGGACGAGTAGGCTAGCGGATGAGGTGGTTAGAACGGCGGAATGAGGGTCGAAAGCACCTCTTCGCAACGCACGCCACTAGCAATTGCTAGTGCGGCAAGGGTGGATGGGTGGTGGATGGACTATGGCACAACTCAAGTAAATATAAAGAAAATATACAATCACATAGACATAATTGTACACAACGTTTACACACTAAGCATACTTCATCAATATAAATAGGTTTAAACACCAATATTCAACAAGAAAGCAAGTACAAGACAAAAGATCGACCAAATCTGAAGCCTTGCTGAGGATTCACGATTGGAATCGTCGGGTTGTCACTCCGCGTCCAAGCTCGGTCCTCAACTGCATCTGGGGTAGAGAAGGGCTGTCACCACCTTCCAATGGCCCGTCTTCTTCGTCTCACGATCGCGGACGAAGTTTGCTAGCTTTCCTTTGCTTGATGGCCATGGCGTCAAAGCTCTACTTGAAGCTCATGGATGAAGGAGAAGGCCGAGAGGAAGCTCCGGCTTGGATTTGGTGGTGAACGCTTGCCCGGAGCACCTCCCTAGGGTGGAAGACGAAGGAGGACGGCGAAAACGGCGGAGGAAATGGGCGATCTGCGGATCTTCGTGCGGATCTTCGGATTAGGGCGAGACCTGCACTATTTATACAAAAGCAGAATTGAACAATGCGCACGATCACAGGCGTACGACCAGTGGTCGTGCGCGCTATGTCCTGTGCTCGTGCGCACTGGCATGGAATAACAGGAAGAAGAACTGGGATAATGCGCACGAGTAGTGGCGCACGACCAGTGGTCGTGCGCACTAAGTCCAATGATCGTGAGATTATCCATACAGGACTCCAGAAATGAGGAATCAATGCACACGATCAGTGGCGCACGACCGGTGGTCGTGCGCAGTATGTCCAGTGGTCGTGCGCTTACCCCTGGCTGATTCTGGAAAACAAAGAGTAGTGCGCACGATCGGGGGCACACGACCAGTGGTCGTGCGCAGTAGATCTCATGATCGTGCGCAGTATTCCTGTTTCACAACCATCCCGGACACGCACACGACCCCTGTACCGAAAGGAAAAACCAACCACTAATCTGTGCAGACATTCCAGACAATCACAAAAAGGAGTACAAACTATAAAAACAACAAAATACACAACCACATGCATAAATGTGCACTTCCTATGGAAATAAAGACAGAATGAAATATATATGATAATGAACTAAAAGTGAAGTGCAACCGTGTGAAAACTAGCTCAGATGAGTCCGAAAATAGGTATATAAAGTGGACTCATCACACCCCCAGACTTAACTGTTTGCGCGTCCCGAGCAAACAAAATCTAAGCAGATAGGGAAAAATACTAGTTAACAAAGAAATTGCGATACGGAGTACCATGCGAAGTCGCATGCTCACGTGCGTAAAAATATAATAGAAGAAATTTCTAAGTATATAAAATAGTTTATACTTTTCACAATGCGTATCAAAATTTTATTACTACTCAAAAATGGAATCACGGTGAATCATTCGGTCACGCGTAGGGAGAAAGTAGACTAATCGCTAGGCGAGCATTGCCAAAAATCAGGGCTCAGGATAACCTCCAAAGGAATCCACCAATGTCGGTGACCATATGCTTGCCCTTTCACATTCTCTCCACGGCACTGGTTTGGTTCACACACGAATCAGTAGGACTTTAGGTGAAGCAATGGGGCTTGGGCTTCGGTGAGGTAACAAGGATAAACAAGAAGGCTATGCACCTAACCCAAAGGAGCTAGTATGAAGGGAATCCATCAGCTAACCAAAAGATATGCGGATACACCACACCCCCAAACTAAACTTTTACATATGGGTGTGTGCACCGCCTACTCTAAATATAAGCACATCTCAAAAATGATTTTCAATTTTACTTTTCCTTTTCATTTTTTTTTCTTTTTCTTTTTCTTTACAAAATTTTTTTTTTCTTTTTCTTTTTCTTCATTTTTATTTTTCTAATTCAGCAAATATAATATTGGAGCACATCCACATAATCACAAGTAAAATCACCACATCACATCCCAACATGAAAATGTAAACACTAAAGCTCGACTGGGGAGTGCGACTAGGATCGGCTTTGAGGCTTTGGTGAACTAAAGGTGGAGCTGAATCAAAAGAAGGGTAGGCACAATAGGGTTAGCGAGGATATGATGTTAGGAATGGTACAAAGCTCAACCGGGCCAAAATGATGGCCTACATCACACTCATGCATGACTAACCTATACCCATGCTTCAAGAATAGCTTGGGGCAAGTTCTTAGCCAACGAGAAAGACTATCCATCCTCCCGACTTGAGCAATACAAATCTAACGGCCATCTACACACATCCCTAAGCTACCGTCGGATTCACACTAGATTCACCAACTTTTGAGTAGAATAAAAAGTATTTACGCAATTAGAAAAATATAAAACTAAAAGCATACAGAAAAATTAAATCTACTCGAATTTCTACACGAGACGAGAGCAGTTGACTAGAAACACAACAAGGCCAACATTTTACTCTGTCTCACAATCCTATGTCAGCACCATAATTTTCCCAAATCTAACGAAGAAATGAGTTTAACTCGCAGCATGCAAAAAGCTAAGCACGCGCTCATGTGGGTGCAGTGGTGTGCAGTGCAATGAACTAATCATAATAAATCAATAAAAGCTTCTAGTATGCACATGAAATGTGCGCGTGCAAAAGGTAACAAAACTGGCTCTCCCCCAGACTTAAACTAAACTACACAGCATATGATAGAGAAATTAAAATCATAAAGAGCTAAGGGAAGAGGTTACCTAATGCTCAGCTAGTGAGCATACCAGAAGACGCGTGGAAACCTGAAGCAGGTCCGCCATACGAAGAATCACAACCCCGCCAATGCGATGTTGTCAAGAATACCTGCAGGGGTGAGCTCCGCAAAAACAAAACAAAAATATACAAACTACAAAGAAATACTAAAACTAAATAGACATGAAAAATAAAATGCAGAAAATGAAAGATAAGTACTGGGGTCATTGTCATCCCAGCACGACTTATTAAATTCTAAACAGTTCTAGCTTATAGGCCTATGAAATAAAAAGTGCACAGGTAACTGTTACAATATCCGTTTCGGTAACGAGTACCGATACGGTGATAGAGCAGTTACCCCTCTACCTAAATAGTAATACCTGCCCAACACAGGTAGAGGAAATAGGAAATAAGAAGAGGAGGAGCACTGGTCCTCGCTCATCTTATCACAAAAGAAATCCTTGCCTGGCAAGGTATCGTCTATCACAGGCCCGCAGGAGGCGATGGCAACGGTATGAGCATAAAGCTCATCGTCATCCCAACGTACCTATGGAGACTCATCCTGCACAGGCTCAGATAAGGAAGGGGGATCAAGTAATAAAAGAGAAGAAGAACTAAAATAATCAGAAAATGGGAGAGTGATCCCGGTCTCACTCTCAGCAGGATCCAAGCAGAGATCACAGTCGGTGTCATATGAGTCGTATCGAGGGGAATCCGAGAACTCAAGGTCCGCGGTGGTAAGTGGAATGGCCTCATCCAATAAGGAGGTGCAAACCTCCGCATCGGAAAGGGGATATTCCTCATCCCACCGGGGTGCGTAAAAATGTTCCGAAGATCCACCGTCTCCGTCGGAGATAGAGGAACCATCATCCCACTTCGGCGCAACCTCGGGCACCAAATCATCAACAAGTACGGCGTCATCAACCGACTCACAAGAAAATGGAGGAATAGCACAATCCGGCAAAAATTGCGGAGGGGCAAGTCTGCTCTCAAAATCAAGCACTGAATGAGCAGGCCCCGTCGCAAAATCATTCGTCGACGCCACCCAATCGACGACCGGAACAATCTCATCATCCCATACAGGAGCGTCCATGAGTTCCTGCTCCACTTTTTGTTGGCTAACACCAGAGTGATCATCATCACTCAAGGGAAGCTCGTAAAAAGGGATCGAGGGACCCATGAAAGAGCTGTATGCGGCCAGAGATTCTTCAGTAATCTCAACGGGTAAAGAAGGAGCAAAGTGCGTTATGTCAGTGTGTGGGCCAGGCAACACCCTGGTAGGCCTGTCCACAACAGTCTTCCGCGAACGGGAGGTTGTTGGGAACACGTCCTCAGAGGGAGAAGGCTTGCACAAATGAGGGCAATCCTTCAACATGTGGCCCACACCTTGACATAATAAACACCGAATGCAATGCTCGGCATTCATAGCAGCAATGACATCGATGGATTGGCGCAAAGTGTCAAGGATACGGCACTCAGCATCAGGATCCATCACGAATAAAAATAATTGCTGAAAAAGTGCTACACAGCTAAAATGAAAATTTGCACGGAACTGCTATCTAAATCAAAAATCAGAAAAAGGGCAAAAAGGAATAAGCAAAATAAAAATTCTAATAACAAAAGCAAATAAAAAAAATGAAATGCACAAATGGAAAAGGGCTGCAATCTATTATCTCCCTCTCCAAAAACTCACACGACTGTGTTCCCCGGTAACGGCGCCAAAAACTTGATGCTATAGATCACGGCAGTGAACCAGTCGCACAAGTAATAAAAAATGGGAGTTTTCCCAAGTATCGATCTCTCAAGGAACACAGTAAGGTGGAGTTAATTTCGAGGAGGACTTGAGATTGAAGTCCTCAGATCGGAGATAACTAAGGGGGTTTTGATGTTTGCGGAAACATAAAATAAAAGGCTGACAACTACTCCTATGCAACACCGCTATGCGATGCTTCGCCAGGAGGGATGGAAGACTAGTCAGGCCGCTATGCACCGAATCACTAGGCAGATGGACGAGTAGGCTAGCGGATGAGGTGGTTAGAACGACGGAATGAGGGTCGAAAGCACCTCTTCGCAACGCACGCCACTAGCAATTGCTAGTGAGGCAAGGGTGGATGGGTGGTGGATGGACTATGGCACAACTCAAGTAAATATAACAAAAATATACAATCACATAGACATAATTGTACACAACGTTTACACACTAAGCATACTTCATCAATATAAATAGGTTTAAACACCAATATTCAACAATAAAGCAAGTACAAGACAAGAGATCGACCGAATCCGAAGCCTTGCTGAGGATTCACGGTTGGAATCGTCGGGTTGTCACCCCGTGTCCAAGCTCGGTCCTCAACTGCGTCCGGGGTAGAGAAGGGCTGTCACCACCTTCCAATGACACGTCTTCTTCGTCTCACGATCGCGGACGAAGTTTGCTAGCTTTCCTTTACTTGATGGCTATGGCGTCAAAGCTCTACTTGAAGCTCATGGATGAAGGAGAAGGCCGAGAGGAAGCTCCAGCTTGGATTTGGCGGTGAACGCTTGCCCGGAGCACCTCCCTAGGGTGGAAGACGAAGGAGGACGGCGAAAACGGCGGAGGAAATGGGCGATCTGCGGATCTCGGTGCGGATCTTCGGATTAGGGCGATATCTGCACTATTTATACAAAAGCAGAATTGAACAATGTGCACGATCACAGGCGCACGACCAGTGGTCGTGCGCGCTATGTCCTGTGCTCGTGTGCACTGGCATGGAATAACAGGAAGAAGAACTGGGATAATGCGCACGAGTAGTGGCGCACGACCAGTGGTCGTGCGCACTAAGTCTAATGATCGTGCGATTACCCAGACAGGACTCCAGAAATGAGGAATCAATGCACACGATCAGTGGCGCACGACCGGTGGTCATGCGCAGTATGTCCAGTGGTCGTGCGCTTACCCCAGGCTGATTCTGGAAAATGAAGAGTAGTGCGCACGATCGGGGGCGCACGACCAGTGGTCGTGCGCAGTAGATCCCATGATCGTGCGCAGTATTCTTGTTTCACAACCATCCCGGACACGCACACGACCCCTGTACCGAAAGGAAAAACCAACCACTAATCTGTGTAGACATTCCAGACAATCACAAAAGGGAGTACAAACTATAAAAACAACAAAATACACAACCACAGGCATAAATGTGCACTTCATATGGAAATAAAGACAGAATGAAATATATATGATAATGAACTAAAAGTGAAGTGTAACCGTGTGAAAACTAGCCCAGATGAGTACGAAAATAGGTATATAAAGTGGACTCATCAGAAAGCCTGCAGGTAGCTTTGTTAGGATGCAAACTAACCAGTACCAAGGACCCAAGAATTCTTTGGGTTCTAAGGTTCACTAATCTGTTTTGCAGGTGAGTCTGAGTGGCCATGCCCCAATATGGTACTTGGACAGTGGATGTTCCAGACATATGACTGGAACAAGGGGTTTACTGAAGGACTACACACCTATAAAGGATGGTCCAAAAGTTACCTTTGGTGGATCTGAAAAAGGGATCATCAAGGGTTTTGGTAACATATCTAACTCCTTTATTACAATTACTCAGGTGGCCTATGTTAAAGGTTTGAAACATAACCTTATTAGTATAAGTCAATTGAGTGATGTAGGATATGACATCTCATTTGTGAAAGATGGTTGTCATATCAGGAGGTCAAATGATCAAGAGATCATTTTGACTGGTTATAGAAAGAGGAATGTCTACTGTTTAGACATTATGGTTGAGAACAATGGTTATCCAGTATATCTTGTGGCTGATGAGACAGTCTCTCATTGTGTCAAATGGAACAAGAGGCTAGCCCATCTAAAATACAAGACAATTGGCAAACTCTTTAGTAAAGAGTTAGTGAGGAATGGTCCTCAAGTTAAGTGTATTAAAGATGGTATTTGCTCAGCTTGTCAAAAGGGCAAGCAGACTAGATCCACCTTTAGAAGCATTGAAAACAAAGATGTTGTGAGGTGTTTATACCTCTTGCACATGGATCTCTTTGGTCCAATGTCAGTTCACAGCCTAGGTAGGAAGGTCTATACCTTTGTAGTTGTAGATGACTACTCAAGGTTTTCCTGAGTGTTCTTCCTTAGACAGAAATCTGAAACACCCAGTGTCTTCTATAGCTTTGTTAGACAAATTCAGAATGAACTAAACAGTACTGTGGTCAAGATAAGAAGTGACCATGGAACTGAATTTCAGTCTGATAGTATGACAAAACTATGTGAAGAATTTGGGATATTTCAAGAGTTTTCTTCACCAAGAACACCTCAGCAAAATGGCATTGCTGAGAGGAAGAATAGAACCTTGATTGAGGCTGGTAGGACCCTATTAAGTGATACATCACTACCAGAGTACTTCTGGGCTGAAGCAGTGAATACTGCATGCCATGTTATTAATAGGGCTACCATAACTAAAAGCCTCAACAAGACCCCCTATGAGGTTGTGAAAGGAAGGAAACCAAACCTATCCTACTTCAGGATCTTTGGTTGTAAGTGCTTTATACTTAACAATGGAAAGTCTTACTTGACTAAGTTTGCTGTCAAGTCCCAAGAGGGAATTTTTGTTGGGTACAACAATAATAGTAAGGCATATAGAGTCTACAACCTGTCTACTCAAGTTGTACAAGAGACTGTACATGTAGTATTTGATGAAACTAGGCTTATTAACAATGAGTTGTCTAGTAGTGTATGCAGCCCCACAGGTTTAACAAAGAAGATGGACAAGCTCACTATAGAAGAAGAACCTACTGCAAGACAGCAAGTAGAAGACAGTGGCTGTTGTTCAGGGGGAGAACTACATGTACCAAATGCAGATGAAGTACAAGGTGTATAGCAAGATGAAGAAGTTGAAGAAGTTCAACCTGAAGTCAGGATGCCTCCAGCCAATAGGCATCTTAGAGATCATCCAGCTGAACAAATCATTGGTGATCCAAGACAAGGGGTACAAACAAGGAGCAGAAACCTGAATGCAGCAATCTACTCCAGCTTTATATCCTAAGTTGAACCAAAGAAGTTTGAATAAGCCATCCTAGACCCTCATTGGATTGAGGTAATGCAAGAAGAGCTGAATCAGTTCAAGAGGTGCAAGGTCTGCGAGCTTGTTCCTAAACCAAAAGACCACAATATAATTAGGACAAAGTGGATCTTTAGGAACAAAATGGATGAACATGGAGTCATCATTAAGAACAAAGCAAGATTGGTTGCTAAAGGATATAGGCAGGAAGAAGGTATTGATTTTGATCAAACCTTTGCTCCAGTAGCCAGACTGGAAGCCATAAGGATGTTCCTGGCCTATACAACCTTTCAAGGATTCAAAGTTTACCAAATGGATGTCAAGTCAGCATTTCTGAATGGTAATCTTAAAGAGGAAGTCTATGTGGAACAACCTTCAGGTTTTGTTGATTCAACTCTACCTAGTCATGTCTATAGACTTAGGAAAGCTTTATATGGGTTAAAGCAAGCCCCTAGGGCTTGGTATGAAACCCTGTCTAGTTTCCTCATTGAGAATAAGTTCACAAGGGGGAAAATAGACAAGACTCTATTCCTTAGGGAATCTAGAGGCAAAGTAATACTAGTCCAAATATATGTAGATGACATTATATTTGGGTCTACTGAAAGTAGCCTTTGCAAAAAGTTTGCAAAACTAATGCAAGGTCAATTTGAGATGAGTAGTATGGGAGAGCTAAAGTTCTTCTCGGGTCTCCAAGTAAGACAGACTGAGAATGGATTATCCATATGCCAGTCCAAGTTCACCCTAGAACTCATAAGGAAGTATGGTATGGATTCATCCAGTACCATGAAGACTCCTATGGGGTCAAGTATGTCTCTTAGCAAGGATGATGCAGGGAAACCTGTAGATAAAACCTTGTATAGAGGGATAGTTGGTTCCCTATTATACTTGACTGCAAGTAGACCAGATATCATGTATGCTACATGTGTCTGTGCAAGGTATCAAGCCTGCCCTAAAGAGTCTCATTTGACAGCAGTCAAAAGAATATTGAGATATCTAAAGGGCACTCCTTATCTAGGCCTCTGGTACCCTAGGAATGGGGATTTTGAACTAATAGGTTATTCAGATGCAGACTTTGCAGGATGCAAAGAAGACAGAAAAAGTACTACTGGAACCTGTCAATTCCTAGGTGGAAGACTGATTTCTTGGAGTAGAAAAAAGCAGACAAGTGTGGCTATCTCCACTGCAGAGTCAGAATATGTGGCTGCAGGAAGTTGCTGTGCTCAACTTCTGTGGATACAACATCAGCTTGAGGACTATGGAATTCAGGTAAGTAGAACTCCACTCTTTTGTGATTCTACAAGTGCTATTTTAATTGCACATAATCTTGTTTCCCATAGTAGAACTAAACATATTGAAATAAAATATCATTTTCTTAGGGAGCATGTAGAGAAAGAGGATATTTTACTGGAATATATTAATACTGATAATCAACTAGCTGATATGTATACTAAGCCCGTAGAAGAAACTAAGTTCAATAGGTTTAAAATTGAACTAGGTATGATAAACTTGGAGTAAGTTTATAGAATTGGAAATGGATAAGTAAAAAGGTGTCGACACACAGAGATTTCTGTGTCGAAACAGAATAGTGGTGTCGACACTTCAGGAAAAAGGTGTTGACACATCTAGGATGTTGGTGTCGACACTTCAGAAAATTAGTGTTGACACATGACAAGTAGGTGTCGACACATCCAATGTGGTGTCGACACTTAGTGTTTACTCAGAATTCTCTAAGTAAAGTCTCGACTATGTGTCGAGTTAAGTGGTGTCGACACATAAACAAGTGTCGACACATATAATCTGTTGACTAAACTTGTGTCGACACATAGGTGTCGAGACATTATAAGTCAATGTCGACACTTATCGACAGTGTCGACACAATTTAAGTTAGCTGCCCGCCTTTTCATCTTCAAAACATAGAAAGGTATAAATAGGATTTTGCCTTAATTTGTCGACACGCTTTCAAAAGTTTCAAGACAAAACTTGTGTGTCGACATCTCTCTTCTCTCAGTTCAAATTCTTCAAACCCTAATGGCGCCAAAGATTGAGGAGAACGTCAACGAAGGGTATGAACTGGTACGCGACGCGTTTGGTGATGCAGACCCAGAAATCAAGAACGTGATAACCCTAGTTGCAGACTCAGGGTTGGAATTTCTTGTTTCTGAACCAACTAAAATCTAGAAGAAGGAAGTACTGGAATTCCTTAATGGAGCTGAAGTGGACGACTCTGGATACAAGATCAAATCCAGAGTTCATGGTGCAAAGGTTAAGGTTTCACCAAAAAGTCTGAGAAAGGTACTTCAGTTGCCAAGAACTAAAGAAGAAGATGAAGTTACTGCTTCAAAGACCAGAGAAGAATTGGCTTGGTGTGGTCTGGATTCTCAAATGAAAATTGGATCAGTGTTTCTTAGAAAGGGCATGAACAGTCAGGGGAAATTCCTTTCTGAAATTATTGGAAAGGTAATATTAAGTAAGCCTGGAGGGCATGATAGGGTATCTGCCCATATGTTCAGCATTATGACCAGGATAATCTTCAATCTAAAAACTGACTGGTCAATAGTGATCTTTGAGAAGATCAAGAAAAGCCTGAAGAAGCCCAACTTGGGCAGGATCTTAAGTCTATACCTTGCTGGAAGTATTCCAGAGGTAATGAGTCAAGCTGCTGGCAGCAAAATCAACCATATGAGAAAGATGGACATGAGGATCTTCTCAAGATGGGACAGAGTTTTGACAAAGGAGATGCCTAATCCTGAGAAAGAAACCCCACACAAGAAGAAGAAGTCTGCCCCAGTGGCTCAGGATCCAACTAGCAGCTCTGGGAGTGAAGAGCAAGTTGTTTTCTCACCTGATGAGAATGAATAAGGGACTGTTGAGAAGACTCCAGCTCAACAAGTAGTTGATGAAAGGCAGGGGGAGCTACCACCAGCTAGCCCCTTACACCAGGAACAAATCCAGGGGGAGCCATTAGTTGTGGAAGAACCCACTCCTCTGGAAAGTGAGCAAGCTACTAACATCATTCTAGAGGTAATCACTGAGCTTAATGCTTTAGATTTTCCTTTAGAGGATACTGATTTGTCTGATATTTATCAGCACCCACAGATTCATCGTCAAGTTCCAGATGTTGTCATGGAAGACACTTCTGTTGCAGCTCAAATAGTATCTGATCTAGTGGTAGATGAGCAAAGAATTTCTCCTGCCCATTCTCCACAAGAATACACAATGGAAGATCTGTTCCTTAACCTGGATCAAACTGATTTTGACAAAGAAACTGCTGCTGAAGAGGAGAATGCTCCAGTTGAGGGGGAGCAATTAGTACATGTTGAAGAGCCTGCAAGGCAAGAAACTGAGAAGGCACCAGAAGTGCAGAAGGAGTTACCTCAAAGCCCTAAGCAGAGGATAGATATAGCAAGTACATCTGCATCTGAAGATGAGGAAGCTTTAAGAGCTAAGAAAAAGAAATTTCAAGTATTCAGAAGAAGGAGCCAGAATTACAAAAAGGCTCTCCAAACTGTTGCTCCACAGCCTATATCACAGCCAGCTCCAACTGTTGATTATAGTGGTTTAATGGTTGCAATGCAAATTAAACTTGATGAGCACAGGCAGGCAATTGAGAAGTATGTTGATGAAGGGCAAAAATCATTACAGTTTGATCTAGCCCAAGATATAAAGTCAATAAGATTTGAAATGAATCTTAATAAGAAGGAGATGACAGACTGCTTCCACAAGGGAGGGAATGCAGTGGTGTACTTGGCTACACATCAGGAGAAGATAAAGGCTCAAGTAGATGACATAGCACTGAAGCAGGGGTATGTTTTAGAGAACCAACTCAGAATGAATGACAATTTGACACAATCTCATAATGCAATTGTCACAGAAATGAAAAACATAGCTGCTGGCCTGACAACCTCTACTGCTACTGCTAAGGCAGATTTTGATAAAGCACTGCAAGAGAGCTTAACTGATATTACAACTGCTATTCAAGACTCTCATAAGCTGATCTCTGAAAAACTCCAAAGGTTAAGACCTTTCTACAGGGATGGAGTCAATTATCTAAATGCCCAAATCAGATTTCAAAAAAGATGATTTAAGGGATCACATAAAAAGAGAAGTCATAAAGGGGGAGAGGGTCTTAGTCAAAGTTGGCTCTGACCATGCAAAATGGGTTTCTAATTCCATCAGAGCCACTCTTTGTTATCCTCCTCTTTGTGATGATGATAATCTAGCAGAATCTGGAATTAACCCTGCATATCTTAGAGGTGAGCAACCAGAAGTAGCTCAAGTGATCTATCCTCCACCAGATTTTGATATGATTCATGCTGATATTCAGACCATGTATAGTCCACCTGATGGTACTCAGAAGGTTATTCTAGAAAAGGTGGTTCAGCCTGTCTCTGAAGCTTTACAGGAAGCTATCTTGAAAGTGCAAGCAGAAGAAGAAACTAGATTGTCAAAGAAGAGGTTCAGGGAGAAAGCTGAACAAAGACCTAACTTTGAGCAGTGGAGCCCCACCTCTAGGAACATTATTTTGACTGCATGAAAAGCTGCAAAAGATAACATCCATGACAGGAATAAATGGTTTTCTGAGGCTGAATGGAGAAAGCGTGAGTTAAGGCAGGAGGCTATAGTCCAATATAGAAGAAAGGCCAAGATGGGAAAGTTACCTCCTACTGCTCAGGAGCCTAGCAAGTACTTTCCCAAGCCTTATCATTATTTTGAAAGGCAAAAGATTAAAGCAGAAGAGCTAAAGAAGAAAGATCTGAAAGGCAAGAAGCCTGCTGATGCTGAAGTTGCTGAAGCTCATGTTCAAGCCAAAGTAAAATCTGGAAAAGGGATAGTGATCAAAGATGCTGATCAAGAATAGCATAGAAATTTTCTTAAGTTTACCTTGTAATCTTTTATTGATAAACATTCTTGTAAACTTTTGGAAAATGAATATGACAGATATTAGAACAATGTGTTATATGTTAAATCTATTTCATATTTGTTCTGTGATGATGTCTATGTATGCATGTTTGTTTAATACATGTGATGTTTCTTTCCTAATTACATAATCCTGTTTTACATCATTTTGTAATTTTATTATGAATGGTGTATATCATTGACTAAGGGTTATGACTTCTCCAAATAGGAGGAGATTGTTGGGTACATTGGTTCTAATGTACCTGATTTGAAGAAGCCTCACCCAACTCAATGATATACATCAAAATTGTATTTGATGTATTTTGAGTTTACTTGTGCAGGTTAAGTATTTACAGGAAAGAAGAAAAAAGTTTCTAAGTCCATGTGTCGACACCCAGAGGGAAAGTGTTGACACTTAAGAAGACTTGTGTCGACACCCAGGCAAGCAGTGTTGACACTTGGAGTATTTGTGTCGACACCAGGGATGCTGAGTCGACACCAGACAGAAAGTGTCGACACAAGGAGCTGTGTCGACACTCAATAAATAAGAGTGCAGTGAAGCTGTGTCGACACATAGCAGTTGTGTCGACACCCAGTGAAACTGTGTCTACACCAGAAAGTGTCGACACTTGGAGGTTGTGTCGACACTCAGTAAAAGTCAGCAGAGACTAAGTACAAGTGTCGACACCAAGAACAATGTGTCGACACTCAGCAGATGAGTCAACACTTGAAATAAGTGTCGACACCCAGAATAATGTGTCGACACTCAGCTGAAGACTCAACACTTGAAGAAAGTGTCGACACAAGGAGCTGTGTCGACACTTAGCAAAGTTCAACAAAATATTCTAAGTACAAGTGTCGACACTAAGGGGATGTGTCGACACTCAGCCAGAGTCTCGACAGAGGAAGAATGTGTCGACACAAGGAGCTGTGTCGACACTCAACAAGTATCAACACTGAAGACATGTGTCGACACCAAGAATCTGTGTCGACACTTAACAGATTCAGCACATGAAGATGTGTCGACACAAAGGAGATGTGTCGACACTTAGAAGAATTCAGCAAAATACTGAAGTACAAGTACTTGTGTCGACACTCAATTTCAGTGTCGATACATGAAGAAGAAGTAGTGTCGCGATATAAAATCTACAACACAAGGAGTTGTGTCGACACCTTGTAGGCTAGTGTCGACACATAGACAACTTGTGTCGACACTTGGTCTATAAGTGTCGACACTTAAAGACAGACAGTCTCGACACTTCTAGACAGTTACAAAATTTTAAAGAACTGACTGGATGACTTGACAGCTGTCATTCCAGCCGGTCAACTGCACCTGTCAGAGTTATCAGAATTCAGTTATGCACCGGACCAGCCGGTTACCATGAAGAAGGCCTATAAATAGGCTTATACAGTCTACAGAAACTGTTGTTGAAGAGATTGATTGAACACAAGTCCAAGTTCAGATTAAAAGAAGATTTAGCTATCAAGTGAAGATCTAAGAAGTTGGAGAGAGAGAGCTCCATCCAAGAAATCAGTCGTTGGAATCAGGCTGAGAAGAAGGGTTCAGATCTATTCTGAATCTTAAGTAGCAGAGATCAAGGATCAACTGCAGAAAGAGTCAATCTTATTGAGTTCTACATTCAAGAAGCTTTGAAGAAAGCTAAGTCAGATTGATTTCAGCTGAGTTCTTCCAAGAACTCATCAAGAAACTCACAACTCTCCTCTCTTGCCTCTGAGTTGCTGAGTTAACATTATTGTATTCATTTTAACTTGTAGGATCCTTAGGGATCTGAGTCTTGTAAGCCTATAATTATAAAGGCTGAGTGTAGGGCTTGAGTGCCTGAGTGTCGGAGATTGAAATCTCTGAGTGTAGGCCTTGGTGGCTGAGTGTAGGCCTTGGTGGCTGAGTGTAGGCCTTGGTGGCTGAGTGTAAGCTTTGTGAAGAAGCTGAGTTGTAGGGCCTTGGGCCTGAGGTGTAGGAACCTGTTTTGGGTTCTGAGATAGTGGAGAAGTTGGGCCGAATCTAGTACACTGCTAGATAGGCGAAGGGGGAAAGTGGATGTACCCAAACCTTGGGGAACCACTATAAAACTGTGTGTCTACTGTGTGCTGTGATATTCTGTGATTGCTGTGTGAATGTTGTGTACAAATAGATATAACTCTGAGATAAAATCTGATTGCTGCCATAAAAAGTTAAAAAGATTCAAGTCACCTATTCACCCTCCCCCCCTCTAGGTGTTTAGGTACAATATATTTCACTAGGCTCAGGGCCGAGCTAGCTATTCGATTCGAGATGAAGGATTTGGATGAGCTTCACCACTTCCTTGAACTCGAGGTTGAGAGGAAGAAGAGCGAGATACTCGTCTATTAAAGGGGCTATGCTGAGTGGATCGTTTATCAATTCGACTTGAAGGAGGGAAAGAGTAGTTCTACTCCTCTAGATTGTAACCTAAAACTTCGACGAGATAAGGAGAGGATTCTTCCTGTTCCCTTGGTGTTCCAAGCTCTGATTAGGAGCTTGATTTACCTGACGATTACAAGACCAGACATTGTTTATGTTCTAGGTCGAGTTAGTCGTGGCATGGCAGAACCAAGGAAACCTCATCTGGTAGCAGTAAAGAATATTTTGAAGTATGTGAAGACTACTTCTGATATGGGACTCCTGTATAGGAGGGACACAGGATTTTCTCTACATGGCTACACTGATGCTGATTATGAGAGAGACTCAGACGATCGAAAGTCGACGTCTTGTTATGTTTTCACATGCGGATCACCGGTTATTTCCTGGTGCAGTAAAAATAAGGACTAGGTGTCGGTCACTACTACGGAAGCGGAGTTTAAGACTTCGGCCTTGGCAGTTTGGGAAGCCATCTGGCTGAAGAGGCTAGTATAGGATGTCCATAAAGAAGTACAAGGTTCTACTCTGCTCCGTGGTGACCACGAGAGCGTTCTCAAACTGGTGAACAATCCAATTTGTCACGCAAGTACCAAGCATAAAGAGATCGATCAACACTTCAATCGGGAGAAGGTGCTGGAGGGGTCTCTTATGGTCGAGCATGTTCGGAGTGAGGACAACATTGCTGATATCTTCACCAAGCCGCTAGTGAAGGGGCCTTTTGTGCGGTTACGGGGGCAGTTGGGGCTGATCACAACTTCCCACTTCAAGTGGAGTGTTGAAATTATTGAAGTGGAAGTGTCGGTCTGACCCGACAGACCACGCGGTCTGGTGGTGGCGGTCTGTGCGGACAGACCGGATGGCCTAAGAAGGTGTATTGCTCTCAGATATTTTCTCTAGTGAAGCTGCGCGGATCGGATGTTTATCTACAGGTGTTGCAGACTCAATTGGAGTTTGCGGAGTCTGCCTTATCGGACTGGTTCTGGGAGCAAAGGGAGGCCGACATAGTTCTTGTCTTGGTCTCGGGTTCTATGATAGGTGTTGTGTTTGCCTAGTTCGAGCCGACTGGAGTCTTGCGTCTACGGAGCTTGTTTAGAGATTGCTGGATGCAAGACTTGGTCTTGATTGAATACAAGTCTTGGTGGCATGTCTGCTGTACTCGTGGTATCCACCTGTTCGCTAGGGTGTGCCGGCTATCCTGTAGCTCGGCCCCTTCGGCCCTAGCCTTGGTACGAGCTGCGGATACGCGATCCGATTCTGTGTCCTCCAGGTGCTTCGTGTGGTACTTGAGTTGTTCCAAGTTGGCGCGGACTGGGTGCCTGTCCGCATGGTTGCTGCGACCTGTGCGGATAAGTTGTGTTAGCTGTTGATAGGGGCGGTTTTCCTATCTCATGAGGCGGTAAACACACACCTTCCCGTGCCTATAAATAGGACGCCTCTGTCACATCAAATATAACAAGAGTGAACAGTAAGTGAGCGGGAGTTAGTGTTGCGGTCTCAGATTTTCTGTCCGTGCAAGTTGAGAAGTCTAACCGGTTACTTTTGCAGGTTGTGCGGCTAACACTGAGAAACCAGGGGTTTGGTTCTGATTGCGGTCAGGGATCAGTGGAGCTCGCGGTTATCAACCAACGATTAAGTTGCAGGTCGCGGTTAGCCATCAGCGGTCTTCTCTTCTTCAGCACTTTCCCAGTTCAATAATCTACCCGCCAGTGGGCAGTTTGTTCCTCTGTTCGGCAACACTGTTCGCGGTCTAACTGGCGGCTAGGCGACCTCAGCGGTCAGGCGGCTTGCAGTTTGCAGACTGCTCTTCTTCAGCTTGAATAACGGGTAGTCCACGCGACCTCGCGGTCTCGACGGGCTTCGCTGTTCAGTTCAGCAAGGGTGGCGGTCTCGGCTTCTGTCCGCCCGACTTCTTGCTTTTATTGTTATCTGCTTCCTTGTTTTAGTTGCCAAAATCATGTCTCATCATGTATACTTCTTTCTGTAAAGAAAATTGTTAATACATGACCCGCTTGTTACTTTTAGTGCATCTGGTTTATTGAGCTTGATTATGGTTGAAGTGTTCCTACGCCTGATTCCCGTTTTTCGCGTAATTAAGGTTGTTTCTTGATATCAGAGGTGGCATTCCTGGTATCTTCAAATTTTGTACAAGTTGATTGTACACAATCAGTTTTAACGTGGAAAAACCCTTCAACTGGGTAAAAAATCACGTGATCGAATCTGTGCCGGTCAAAATCCACTATTTCCTATGGGGTTACAGCTGGTTTGAGAAGTCGATGGTGACATGCCACATCTCGTTACAATTATGAGGTGAGAGAGCACTTTGCACGCAACGGACGACAGGTCGTCATGCCGGGAGTTGTTATAGATTGCGCTTTATGTCAGCGGTCTTCGGATAGCGACTTGATGATTCTGGATGGGAGACCAGACAGATGGTCTTGCAGTCGCTGGGGCTGCTTGGAACTTGTGCGATTCGGCTTCACCGAGTGGTTGCGACTTGACCTGCTTGTGGCTCGTGTGTGGCTCGAAGGTTGCTCGAACGTCACTCGGAGGTGACTCGTAGAAGGAAATGGGCAGAGCTTCGACCTGAGGAAGAAGAAGACTCCGAAGAAAAAGATCCAAGAAAGATGGGAAATGAGGAGGCCTGGGGTGTCCGTGGAGGAGGCCGGTCGCCCGCCGCCGGCGAGGCGTGGCGGTTTCCCCATCATGAGTAGTGGGATCGGCGCGCGAGGGATCAGGCATGGTGATCGCGCGCGCGGTCAAACTCATGATCTCATTAATTTTAGTGGAGATCATGGGGGAGGTGCTATGTGCACATCCATCACATTTAAAATGAGGTTCATCCCCAACACTCACGATTTCGTATATACCAAAAAAGTAAAAAAATGCCTTTTTCAACGTTCATGAACGCTCTAGCCAAACAGTTCAAAAACAGTGGTCATGTTTAAAAAAACTACCGCTACAAAAATGCCCCGCCGCCCTAAGTTAGGCCGGGCATTCACGAATGACAATTTAACATCACCGAATTCATGGCCACCACTACGGTGCCAATCGGGGAATCAGGATCCTTTCCATTTGAGATCCCAAATGGAAATTCTTTTCAATAAACAAAAATAAATAAGAATGTGATTAGTGAACCCATCACATTAAAAAGATCAGGACCGTGAAATAGAGAAGATCGTGATACCCAATTGGGACCCTTAAACACATGTTTATTTCTAATTTGACATTTCAGAAATTCTAACATATTTGCTTCCAAAAACTACCTGAAGGGGCTGACTTTTCTTGCAGATAATTTCAGTATGAGAAGTATGAGTTTATCAGGCTTCATAAGCCTATTTGTGTACAGTGAAAACCTACCACAATTACATAGTCAACATAAAACATCTGAAATGCGGGTTTTTAGGACTTGAGAAAACTGCTACTGCTCCTCAAAGCATCTCCGATTCTTCTTAAAGCCGTCTTCTTCACCTTCTCCTCCCCATTCTCATGGTCTGCATCTTTGAACATCACCCCTTCCAAATGATCAAAGCCAAACAAAGAGGAAGGAATTCTGATGCCGCGAACATCCGAAACAGGGCCAGGAACTATATCTAACTCGCCAACTGAATGCCTGTGGCCGTTCAGAACCAGAGGATTCAAGTTCATCCATCGACCTGAAGAATGCTTCTTCACGCTCTTTGTTATATTATGATCATCATTTGTCAATTTTAGTTGCCTGAATGATTCAACATCGGCCAGCAGGATCTTCATCTCCCTCACACTGTCAAGAGCAGCAGCTTCACTGGCTTTAATGCGTTCATAATCCTGCATAATCAGCTGAAACGCGCTTTCCTTCTTTAAGAGCTGCTCGTTGAGCTCGTAATTTTCATAACGGGCGATTTCCAGTGATTCCTTAACAGCCGCCGCTTCGTTTACTGCCTGTTTGATTATGTCTTTCAGTTTAGAAGCTTCTTTCTTGGCCATTCTCTGTTCTTGATCCTTTTTGTTTATTTCTTCTTCGGAAATCGCAACGTAGTTTATAAAGCTGTCTTCTTTCTCCTTCCAAGCCGCAGCAGATTCCTCATATGCCAGCGCAATTTTATGATAATCTTCCAAAGCAACCTGTAGCTTCAATTTTGCATTAGCAAACTCTGTTTTTGTCACAGAAAGCTCAGAACTGACTTCCTTGAGTGCGGCTGCGAAATCATCCATGGCTTTCTTGCTCTTCTCTTCGGCCTCCACTGCTAATTTTAGCTCAATTCTAAGCTTTTTGACTCCCTCTTCCGAAGGAGTAGATGGTAAAGATTCCCTCTTCGCCGGAAGATTCCTTATCACTAGTTTGGATTCTTCCAGCAAAATCTTTGTCTGCTCAAGCTGTTTTGTCTGAAAAAGCAACGATTCGAACATTTTGGCTTCCGATTCCTTTGCATTTTCAGCTTCGGATTCTAGCAATTTTATGGTTGCCTTGCCCTGTTTTGATTCTTCGTTGCTCTTCTTCAGGTCTGCGAGTTCTTCCAACGCACTCTTCAGGTCCTCCTGAAGCTGGCCCCATTGCTGCTGCATCTCAGAAACTCGTACAGTTTTTTGCTTCTATTACACCAAATGCCAGTAACTATAATTAGAAGCAATTTGTTTTCAAAACATTACATAGAAAACGAGATTTAGTATCCGAACCTCTTGGGAAGGATATTGTGGTTTCGGAGAAGGTTTTCGATCCGAAACTTTGGAGAGCCTTGAATCAGAAGAAGCAGAGGAAACCGAAGAACTTCTTCTCATGTTGGGCGATGGTGTTCTCTTCGAATTAATGGCGGATGGAGAGGTCTTTGGTTGCATCTCAGAAAGACCCCATCTTTGAATTGAAAAAAGTAAGAATTATAGACACCGCACAAAAAGAAACAAATTTGTAGAGATTTTACCGTACCTCGACCTAATAGATTGCATGTTGAACACAGTCCAGATACTAAATTCCCCTGAAAACACCAAACTTTATGAAAACCTGTAGAAAACATGAGGCATACTGAAAGGTGAGGAGGCGTTACCAAGGTCAACGTTTTCAAGTTTTGATGGCTTCTGTCAGCTTAGAAAGATGGGAAATTTTGGACCGGGATCGTCTCCATTTGGGGCGAATTGGAGTGGTCCAATTCGCGGCCCAGATTTCGTCTCCAAAATCGGACGGCGGAGAAGGATTTAACTGCACTCGCGGGGCCCTCTCATCATATCAGCTACGAGTGGAAATCAGGGCCGCGAACTAGATCCCCTCTAGTTCGCCCCAACTGGAGAGGATCCGCGTCCATGGGAGCGTCCCCCACTTATAATCGGAAGTCGTCGGACAATAACTCAGATACGACTTCTATATGACTCCTTTCTATTTGGGCAAATTTTTTTGGCCCATGCCCAGACAAAGATCATTTGGCTTGGGTGCTTGAGTGTTAGGGTGTGGTTCCCATACGAGTCGGTAAAAACCACCGGGCACGCTTGTAGCTGCTCGTGATGTTACAAGTTTATGTTTGAAGGCCGGAGCGATGTTGGAGCTGTCTGGGCTCAGGGTTCGTCGAGCAGCGCTACATAAACAAGCTGAAATGAGCACAATTCGGAGATAGGTGGCACCTACCACCAAATTAGGTGTTAGGTAACACCTACCACCAATTTTGGAGTTAGGTAGCATTTCTTTGGGGCCTATAAATGGAAGCCAATTCCAATGCCAAAGACATTCATTCCAAGAGAGATTTGAGTGAAGGAAGATCAAGAGAAGATCCTGGAGAAGAGTATCGAAGATCGGATCGTCGGATTCTAAAGAAGAAGGGGCTTTGTGTAGCCTTTCTCCTTTGCGGCATTCGGAACGGATTTTTCAATCCGTTGGGTAATGGTTTCTTGTTTTCTCGCTTATTTTTCCCTTGTCAATCCTTGTGTGATTGTGGGAGAAGAGATTTATGCTTTTGCAGCAATGTGAGATTTTTGTATTACTTTGTGGAACTGGTACCTTGTGTAGGTGGTGGTTATCCGTTGTGGATCGGTGGTGGAAATTATGCCTTGTGTATGTGGCGGTGGTGAAAGCCCTGTAATTTGTTGTGCGTGATTTTTTCACGCATTATATTGGAGGCTTTCAAGGGTGGACGCTGATAGTCCCGTGGTTTTCACCCTATTGGGTTTCCACGTTAAAAATTGTTGTGTCACTTTATTATTGATGTGCTTGTATTTGTCTTGCTTGTAATTCCACTACAGGTGCCCTGGTCGGGATCGTGCTATTTTTCCCAACAAGTGGTATCAGAGGGAGGTTGCTGGTCAGTAGTCAGAACAGGGCCGATACTGGGCTGACCTTTTGTGATTTCGAGACGAGGCAATTGTATTCTCAGGTTTGGCATTGAGTGCGGTAGTTTACGACCATTGGTCCTCTGGCTATCCTCTTCAGTGACTTATCATGAGAGAGTCGCGCTCAGAGAACTGTGGTCAGTCCGGCTAGTTGGTTTAGCAAGATGGAATTGACTTCAGAACAGATGGTCAAGTTGAATGGAGCAAATTATCATCAGTGGCACTTGCTTATGGAGGATCTCATCTACGTCAAGGGCTGGCATGCCCCTATCTTCGAAGAGATGCCGAAGGATATGGATCCGGCTAAATGGCAGGTGGAGCACCGAAAGCTCTGTGGTTTCATTAGACGGTTCGTGGAGCCGAACGTCTACAACCACGTGGCTAGCATCATGGATGCGAAGGAGCTGTGGAGAACTCTGGAAACGTTGTATGCCAAGAGCACTGACATCAACAAGCTGGCTTTGCTGACGAAGCTTGGAGAGTTCCGCTACCGGGAAGGCTCACCGATCATGGATCATGTCAATGAGTTCCAAGGAATCATTGATCAGTTGACGGCGATGAAGGTGACATTTGAGGATGAGGTCAATACGCTGTGGCTGTTGAAGTCCCTTCAGGACTCTTGGGAGATGGTCAGGATTGCACTGATCAATTCTTCACCCCAGGGGATTATCACCATGGAGATCGCCAAGAGTGGGATCTTGAACGAAGAGGTGAGACGGAAGTCTCAAGGGACGTCAGGCTCTTCATCACGAGCTGATGTTCTGTTTACGGAATCCAGGGGAGAGGCAGGAGCAAGAGTCGAGGATGGAAGGAGGAAAGAAGCCAGAGCAGAGGGAAGTCACGTTCACGATATCAGAACGTGGAGTGTCATTTCTGCCACAAGAAGGGACACATCAAGAAGTTCTGCTATGCCTGGAAGAATGAGCAGAAGAAGGGTGTGGAGACTGAGGCCAAGGAGGAGAGCCACACTGCTGCGGTTGTCTCCAGTGATGAGGACGATGTTGTCATTGTCGGTGATGAAATCACGGCAGCTCTCTCCTGTGACGACAGGAGATGGATTGTAGATTCAGGTGCTTCTGCGCACGTCTCCCACAATCGGGAGCTATTTGCCACGTACACCACCCATGAATGCGGGGTGTTACGAATGGGCAACGATGATGGCGTGCCCCCTCCTCCACCATTTGAAGACGATGCTGACGATGCTGCTGATGATCCGGTTGATAAGGCCATACGACTCAAGGACGTGAGACGGCACGATGACGCTAACGGAAGGCTACGCTACAACCTCCGCCCGCGACGTGCTACCGCCACGGCAATGCATTAGCTTTATTTATTTCCTTTTCTTGCACTTTATTTTATATTTGGAATATAAAATTATCCTATGTTTATGTGATAATTTTATATTCATTGCATGTGTTGTTATTTTTCATTTTGAACTATTTTTAGTATTGGTGTGCAATTAGCCAGTCGGATGGATGAGATTAAATCTCCATCATGAAGAGCTAAGGCTTGTTTGTAACTCCTATATAAGGAGGCTTTCATTTGAGATAATTAGAAAGAGTTAAAACCTAGATCTCTCCTTGAGAAAATTTGGCCAAGAGGAGACCTTCTCCAAGCCGCCACCCCCCCCCCCCTTGGTTGTGGTGTGAAGCCGCCGCCCCCTTGCTCCCTCCATCCGTTCGGTGCGACTCCGGCGCGGCTTCCTTCGGTGCGACTCCTTGGAAGAAGGTTGCAAACCATTCGGTGTGACGCCGGTTGGTCCGTGGAGAGAGTGATTCTCCCACAGTTATCTTGTGTGAAATGCTTTCCGGTTGGGTAACCTCTTTCCTCTTCCTTGTGTGATTCTTCTCCTTAGTTGTGGTGGATTTTCGCAAATCGTTTTCTCCGGATCTTTAAATTAATCGCTGCAAGTTTTGAAATGAAAACGCTGTTGCAAGGCTTTTTATTTCCGGATCGGGTGGATCCTATTTGCCTGAGCGGATCTTGGCCTATAGCCTTGGTCTTGCTCTCAAAAAGGAGTGACAACCTTTGTGTTTTCTTGGGGAATATTCCGACTCAAATTTCCGATCGTTGTTTTCGAGTCGACCATTCCTCATTTGTTGTTTGTGCTGCATTTTGTGACGAGAAACTATTGTGGGCGATAGGTGCTATGTAGGTGCGGTAGATCTACGACGTGTAGAGCGGAGATAGAGCGTTAGATCCGTGGAGATCTCCGATCCGACATCCCTACATCAATTTGGTATCAGAGGCGGTCGTTTCAACTTTCACGTTGCAAACATCCTCTCTGCGTTCCTTGTTGGAGATCGGATCGTTAGCAAATCAAAAAAAATTTATTTTCTGTGGTCTGCCAATAGCGGGCTGAAATCTTTATTTTTCAGCAAAATTTCAAAAACAAAAAATTTTAACGATCTACGTGTTATTCACATTGGGAATATATAAAAATATATTATTTTCAATATAGCTACAGCCCTAAGAAAATTCATCTTGCCCGGGGCCTCCCAAACCTGAATGCGCACTAGGCTAGGAACGGAGTACGCAACCCCGTCTACGTCTAGGATGGCTGCAAACGAGCATGGTGATCCCAACACCGAGGCTATAGCGGGTCTTCGTACCGAAATGGCTGAGCTTAGGAACGTCTTAGCCCAGATCCTACAAAATTAGGCTAGGCCACCCCCGCCACCCGTTAATGTTGACCGGCCCAACCGGCACCAACATGACTCTGATTCGGATTCTGATGGGGACTCTCCACGGGTGCCCCCTAGAGGACACCGCCCCGAGCGAGACTTTGACATTACTAGGGCCATTAAGATAAATGCCCCCACGTATGATGGCATGGGAGACCCCCAAATCTTCCTTAACTGGACTGTGGATATGGAGTGTTACTTCGAGTGGCACAACCTGACGGATTCCCAAAAGATCCAAGTTGCCCGGATGAAGTTAACAGGTCGTGCAAAGACGTTCTGGCTGAATGAGGAGTGAAGATTAGGAACCGGACACGGAGCCCCCCTTATAGGTTGGCCAGTAATGAAGAACCTGTTGACCGATCAGTACGTTCATGCGTACCATCGGACACAGATGTTCGATGAGCTTGCCACTCTGCAGCAGGGCTCAAGCTCGGTAGCTGAATATATGGGTGAACTTAAGGACCGAATGGTGCGATGTGACCTTAGGGAGATCCCCGAAGTCACTTTATCTAGATTTCGAAAGGGCCTTAACCCCGATATCCAAAGGAAGCTCTTGCGATATTGGCATACAGACTTGAACACGACTTTCAATGCCGCCTTGGACATTGAAAAACACCTAGCATCTAAGGCCCACTCCCGTTACGCTCATGCGAAGAACAAGTCGACCACCGGGGCATCTTCTTCCACATATCCTGATAAGGGAAAGTTTAAATCTACCGAGTCGAAGTCAATCGTGATCACCGCTAGGAACTCCAAGAACCATGCGAGTGAGCGTGTCCCTATCGGGAATGTTAGCAAGGCTAACACCACTTGTTACTCTTGCGGCATTCAAGGCCACTATGCCTACGAATGCCCAACAAAGACAAAAAACGCTAGCCTTATTAGAGCCAACTACCGACCCTGACGATTACGTATACGAGGCCGCAGAGGAGAGTGACCCCGAAGGAGTCCCTAGTGACTTAGAGGACGATCACCCCCTTATGGTGATGCGTTGTATTTTGACCACTCCTCGTCCATTAGATGATTGGAAGAGGACGAGCATATTTTCTCTGATTTCTAAGAGTGGTGAGAAGCTTTGCAAGCTGATTATTGATAGTGGTAGCTGCGTGAATGTCATATCTGAGAACGCCGTAGCATGTATGTCCTTGGTCACAGAACCACACCCGACCCCATATCAGGTCGCTTGGATCAACAAGCTCTCTGTACCTGTTACCAAACGATGCCTGGTCCCACTCATTCAAATCCTACATTGATGAGGTGTGGTGTGATGTCCTTCCGATGGACGCTTGTCATGTGTTGTTAGGCCGCCCTTGGCTATACGACCGTGATGTTACCCATTTTGGTAGAGCCAACACATATGAATTCAAATTTAATGGCAAAACCATCACTTTGAGGCCGACCATCCCAAAGGAGCCCGTAGTCTTGGCTAAGGACACCACTATTCCGGTAGAACGAAAAACATTGAATCTAGTTGGTAGGAAAGAGTTTGAGAGGGATCCGTTCTATGATGGAATCATGTATGCGCTAGTCCTCTTAAGTGCGAAGCCCGATTCTAGCATTTTGGATGAGTTACCTAGTGAGTTACGGGTACTGTTGGAGGAGTATAGGGACGTGTACCCGGATGAGTTGCCGCCCACGTTACCCCCGCTTAGGAATATCCAGCATGCGATAGATCTCATCCCGGGGTCTTCCTTGCCAAATCAGCCCCATTACCGACTCCACCCCGCAGCTCACCTGGAGTTGCAGTCTCAGATAGAGGGCTTGCTAGCGAAAGGTTTTATTAGGACTAGTATGAGTCCATGTGTTGTACCAGCCCTACTTGCCCCCAAGAAGGATGTACATGGAGGATGTGCGTTGATAGCCGGGCTATCAACAAAATCACCATCAAATATATGTTCCCCATTCCCCGCCTAGATGATTTGTTGGATGTCTTGTCTGGAGCCACCGTATTCTCCAAATTAGATCTTCGGAGTGACTATCACCAGATTAGGATACGAGAGGGCGATGAGTGGAAGACGGCGTTTAAGTCGAAGGATGGTCTGTACGAATGGCTTGTGATGCCCTTTGGGTTGTCTAATGCCCCTAGTACCTTCTCCCGGATGATGACACGTGTCTTTCAGCCGTTCATGGGAAAGTTTGTTGTCGTCTACTTTGACTATATTCTGATTTATAGCACCTCTACTACCGAGCACATCTCCCACATGAGAGTGATCCTTTCCACCCTGCGGAAGGAGACGTTATTTCTCAACCTTAAGAAATGAACTTTCTATGTCTCGGAGGTAGAGTTCTTAGGCTATATAGTCGGCTCTGAGGGTATCCGAGTCGATCCGGGCAAGGTTCAGGTCATTAAGGACTGGCCCGTGCCAACCACCCTACGTGAGGTGCGTAGTTTCCATGGGTTAGCCACGTTTTACCGTCGTTTTATACGAGACTTCTGTAGTATTATGGCGCCTATCACAGACTGTATGAAGAAGGGAGAGTTTACGTGGACGAAGTCCGCCACCCATGCTTTTGAACGAATAAAGGAGCTTATGACTGAGGCACCTGTCTTACGTCTACCAGACTTTGCTAAGGTCTTTGAGCTCACATGTGATGCGTCTGGGGTAGGGATTGGAGGTGTCTTGAGCCAGGAGGGCCATCCCGTTAGTTATTTTAGCGAGAAGTTGTCCGGCCCTAAGCTGAACTATTCACATTACGATATGGAATTTTATGTTGTAGTCCGATGTCTACACCATTGGAGGCACTATCTCCTCTCCAAGGAGTTTGTGATCCTCTCCGATCATGAGGCTTTACGTTTCATCAACGGCCAGCATAAGATTAGCCCACGTCACGCTAAGTGGGTCGCTTTCTTACAAGATTACACGTTTAATCTCAAGCACCTTAAGGGAGGTGATAACCGAGTCGCGGACGCCCTTAGTCTTCTTACTCTTTTACTCACCTCTATGGAAGTACATGTTGTAGGATTTGAGCGGATTAAGGATGAGTACGCCACATGTCCTGACTTCCAGGACTTCTATCTTTCTGCCCAGGATAGCTCCCCCACGACGATATCTGCCTACGTCATCAAGGACGGTTACCTATTTAGGAACGTGAAACTATGTATTCCACAGTCATCGTAACAACTACATATCATATGGGAGTTACATCGTGGAGGGTTGAGTGGCCACTTCGGTAGAGATAAGACCATTACGTTAGTCGAGGACAAATTCTATTGGCCAAAACTTAAGGTTATGGTGGGATAGGTAGTGAGTAGCTGCCGCACGTGCCAGGTGTCTAAGGGTAGTAAAACCAACGTAGGATTATATACACCCTTGCCTATTCCCTCCATGCCTTGGGTAGACGTTAGTATGGATTTTGTATTAGGCCTCCCTGTTACCCTACGCCGTCACAACTCAATTTTTGTAGTTGTGGATAGGTTTTCAAAGATGGCTTATTTCATCCCATGCAGTAGGACGAATGATGCGTCTCACGTCGCTAAACTTTATTTTAAAGAAGTCGTTAGTCACCGTGGAGTGCCAAAGACCATAGTATCGGATAGGGACGTAAAATTCACTAGTTATTTTTGGAAGACTCTTTGGATATTAATGGGAACGAAATTATTGTTTTCCTCTGCCTATCATCCCCAAACTGATGGGCAGACGGAAGTGGTTAATCGGAGCTTAGGAAATTTGTTACGATGCCTTGTGAGTGATCACAAGAGCACTTGGGATCTTCTCCTTCCCCATGCCCAGTTAGCCTACAATAATTCCAAGAATAGGTCTACGGGTCTATCTCCGAATGAGATTGTCCACGGGTATAAGGCTCTTGTGCCGCTTGACTTGGTGCCGTAGCCCCCAACGTACAAGGCAAGTCAGTTTGCACAATCCTTCGCCTAGCACATCCATGATTTACACGCACGTATACGAGCCACCTTGACTACGCAATACGACTATTATCAAGCGCACGCTAATTTACATAGGAGAGTATCAGACTTCAAAATTGGCGATCTAGTTTTAGTCCGTTTGGTTCCCGAACGCTTGCCAACTGGCACCGTTAAAAAGTTAGCACCAAAGCGCGCCGGCCCTTTTCGGATTATTAAGAAGTTAGGTGACAACGCTTTCGATTTGGACTTGCCTGCTGATTGGGGTATCTCCCCCATTTTTAATGTTTCGGATTTAACGATATTTGTGTCACCACCACAAGAGTTGATTTCTTTGTCGCCTTCTTCTCCCACTGAAAATTCTCATGGGTTGGGGAGTGGTAGTACGGATGATCTCTCTCTTTCGGATCCCACAGGTATATCATCGAATGGTAAGTTGCCTTCTTTCCTGCCTACTGCTAATATGTTCCCCAGGTTTCCACGGACGTTTTCCACTCCAGAGTTGATACTTGATGCTGAGCCCGTTACCACTACTGATGGCGACACCCACCGCTTTCTCATCCGTTGGCGTGATCGGCCCCCTTCGGATGACTCTTGGGTACTCGAGACAGAGCTGCAGAGTTTGGATGCCGCTCTCCTTCACAGCTATCGCTTGGACCACGCAACGGAGATGCGTGCATTTGAGCGGGGGAGGATTGATGGCGTGCCCCCTCCTCCACCATTTGAATACGATGCTGACGATGCTGCTGATGATCCGGTTGATAAGGCCATACGACTCAAGGACGTGAGACGGCACGATGACGCTAACGGAAGGCTACGCTACAACCTCCGCCCGCGACGTGCTACCGTCACGGCAACGCATTAGCTTTATTTATTTCCTTTTCTTGCACTCTATTTTATATTTGTAATATAAAATTATCCTATGTTTATGTGATAATTTTATATTCATTGCATGTGTTGTTATTTTTCATTTTGAACTATTTTTAGTATTGGTTTGCAATTAGCCAGTCGGATGGAGGAGATTAAATCTCCATCATGAAGGGCTAAGGCTTGTTTGTAACTCCTATATAAGGAGGCTTTCATTTGAGATAATTAGAAAGAGTTAAAACCTAGATCTCTCCTTGAGAAAATTCGGCCAAGAGGATACCTTCTCCAAGCCGCCGCTCCCCCCTGGTTGTGGTGTGAAGCCGCCGCCCCCTTGCTCCCTCCATCCGTTCGGTGCGACTCCGGCGCGGCTTCCTTCGGTGCGACTCCTTGGAAGAAGGTTGCAAACCATTCGGTGTGACGCCGGTGGGTCCGTGGAGAGAGTGATTCTCCCACAGTTATCTTGTGTGAAACGCTTTCCGGTTGGGTAATCTCTTTCCTCTTCCTTGTGTGATTCTCCTCCTTAGTTGTGGTGGATTTTCACAAATCGTTTTCTCCGGATCTTTAAATTAATCGCTGCAAGTTTTGAAACGAAAACGCCGTTGCAAGGCTTTTTATTTCCGGATCGGATGGATCCTATTTGCCTGAGCGGATCTTGGCCTATAGCCTTGGTCTTGCTCTCAAAAAAGGAGTGGCAACCTTTGTGTTTTCTTGGGGAATATTCCGACTCAAATTTCCGATCGTTGTTTTTGAGTCGACCATTCCTCCTTTGTTGTTTGTGCTGCGTTTTGTGATGAGAAATTATTGTGGGCGATAGGTGCTGTGTAGGTGCGGTAGATCTACGACGTGTAGAGCGGAGATAGAGCGTTAGATCTGTGGAGATCTCCGATCCGACATCCCTACATCAAACGGGAATACGTCCAAGGTGCTGGGACATGGAGACGTGCATCTGAAGACGAGCACTGGAGTGTTGCTGATTTTGCGGGACGTGCGGCACGTGCCCGATATTCGTTTCAACCTACTTTCCGTGGGGAAGCTTGGAGATGAAGGACATGTAAGTGTCTTTGGTGGTGATTTCTGGAAGCTAGTTCGAGGATCGCTTGTTATGGCCAAGGGCTATAGGGAGTCCGGCCTTTATTACATGGAGGGGAGGCCTGAAGATCCACAGGCGAACTCCGTGAGAGATGAGGGATCCATTTCCCTGTGGCACATGAGACTGTCTCATATTAGCTAGAAGGGCTTGGACTGCCTACAGAATAAGAAGCTACTCAGTGACCTATCGGCCGATCACTTGGAGAGGTGTGAGCACTGTATGGCGGGGAAGCAAAATCGGGTTTCATTCCGTCGTCATCAGTCCACCAGGAGATCTGAGCCATTGGAGCTCGTACACACAAACGTCTGCGGGCCTATGAAGGTCCCAACGCGAGGGGGAGCTCAGTATTTTGTGACCTTTATTGATGGCTGATCGAGGAATGTTTGGGTCTATCCATTGAAGACCAAAGACCAGGTACTTGAAACCTTCAGAAGGTTCCATGCTGAGATGGAACGCCAATCTAGAAAGAAGCTGTTGTGTATCCGTTCTGACAATGGGGGAGAGTACGTGGGTCCATTTGATGAGTATTGCAAGGACCACGGGATTCGTCATGAGAAGACCCCCCCAAAAACACCACAGCTGAATGGTGTTGCTGAAAGGATGAACCGGACATTGATGGAGAGGGTGAGATGCATGCTTTCTGAGTCCAAGCTGCCAGAGATATTTTGGGGTGAGGCTCTTTTGACTATGGCGCATGTCATCAACCTCTCGCCGAGCTATCCTTTGGATGAGGATGTTCCGGATCGAGTCTGGTATGGCAAGGACCCGTCCTATAGTCATTTGCGGGTCTTTGGCTGCAGGGCCTTCGTCCACATTCCCAAGGAAGAACGATCGAAGTTGGAATCGAAGACCCGGAAGTGCATTTTCTTGGGCTATGGTCATAATGGTGAGCTCAGATACAGATTCTTTGATACGGTGGCGAAGAAGTTATAGCGTAGTCGAGATGCAGTGTTCTGTGAGGAGCAAACTGGAGGTGATCTGGAGAAAAAAGGTGAGCCTGGGAGTGACTCACGTTCTGCTGAGTTGCCTATTGGTAGTGATGACTACGTTGAGGAGACTGTAGAGCCAGTTCGAGCACAGGGTGCTGAAGATGATGTTGAGGAGCCAGGAGCTGCTGAGGAGGTTGCAGAAGAGGAGCCTGCACCAGCTCCTGAGCCTGTGTTGAGGAGATCAGATCGAGCTAGGCATCCGCCCGCCAGATATTCTGCGTCAGAGTTTGTTCTACTAACTGATGTAGGGGAGCCAGAGAGCTATTCTGAAGCAGTAGAGAGCGCGGATAGGCACCACTAGATGGCAGCGATGCAAGAGGAGATGCAATCGCTACGGACAAATCATACCTACGACCTGGTGCGGTTGCCAAAGGGCAAGAAGGCCTTGAAGAACAGGTGGATCTTCAGGTTGAAGGAGGGTGCTTCTCCTACACCTCCTCGTTACAAAGCCAGGTTGGTAGTAAAGGGATTTGCACAGAGACAGGGCATTGATTTTGATGAGATATTTTCGCCTATAGTGAAAACTTCCTCCATTCGAGTTGTGCTAGGCCCTGCTGCGAGGCTAGACTTGGAGGTGGAGCAGATGGACGTGAAGACCGCTTTTCTACATGGCGATCTTGAAGACGAGCTGTACATGGAGCAGCCTGATGGCTACTGTATCAGGGGTAAAGAAGGATATGTATGTCGCTTGCAGAAAAGTCTGTACGGGTTGAAACAGGCCCCGCGGCAATGGTATCGGAAGTTCGAGACTTTTATGGGGGAGATCGACTTCACGAAAACCACCCTGGACCACTGCGTATTTGTGAAGCAGTGTGCTCCTGAAGACTTCGTCATTCTGCTACTTTATGTCGACGACATGCTGATCATCGGGAAGAACACTGCGCGCATCACTGAATTGAAGCGGCAGTTGAGTTCGAAGTTTGAGATGAAGGATCTGGGTCCCGCAATGACTATTCTGGGGATGCATATTCGCAGGGAGAGGGGCACCAGATTCATTTGGTTATCCCAGGAGCGGTATATCCGCAAAGTGTTGCAACGTTTTTCTATGGATCAGGCGAAGAAGGTGAGCACGCCACTTGCAGCTCACTACAAGTTGACCGCTGATCAATGCCCCAGCACACCGGAGGAGAAAGAGGCTATGCAGAAGGTGCCTTATGCGTCTGCAGTGGGAAGCCTTATGTATGCTATGGTGTGCACGCGCCCAGACATTGCTCATGCTATTGGTATTGTGAGCAGGTTTCTCTCCAACCCTGGGAAAGAACACTGGAGCGCGGTGAAGTGGATTCTGAGGTACCTGCAGGGGACGATAGATCTGAGTTTGAGATTTGGAGGCAGTAAGCCCGAGCTTCTGGGCTATACTGATGCTGATATGGCCGGAGATCTGGACTCTAGAAAATCTACGTCTGGGTACCTGATGTTATTTGCAGGGGGAGCAGTTTCGTGGGCATCGAGACTGCAGAAGTGTGTGGCACTGTCAACGACAGAGGCTGAGTTCATTGCTGTAACTGAGGCAGGAAAGGAGTTGCTTTGGATGAAGAGGTTTGTCAGAGAACTTGGTTTCACTCAGGATCGTTATATGTTGATGTGTGACAGCCAGAGTGCCATCCACTTGGGAAAGAACTCCATGTTTCATTCGAGGTCGAAACACATCGACACACGGTATCATTGGATACGTGATGTTGTGGAGAAGAAGGTGAAAGTGCAACTAGATCTGATATACTCTAAAGGGGGGTGAATAGAGTATATGGTGCTTTAAAAACTTTTACAAACTTTTACAACAATTGTTGTAATATGTGTGAGCAGGGAAGCAGAAATAAATCTAATCACATAACTAAGCTATGCAAAAACTAAGCACAGAAAAATCAAGGCCAGAAACAAAAAGAAAGCAAGCCAAAACCAGATGACACAAGGGAATATAGTGGTTCCCCAAACTTGGGTACATCCACTCTTCTACCACCCTAGGTAGGAATCCACTGCAAGATAAGTTGATCAGGTGTCCTGGGCACCAATGAGCTTTTGATAAGGTGCTCAAAAACCAAAGCAGATTTTTTGATCAGGTGTCTTGCCACCAATGAGCTTTTGACAAGTTGCTCAAAAACCAGATTCAAACTTTTGAAGGGAGTTTGAAAAACCCTTTACAGAGTGGGGGTGAGAGAGTGATGGCAGTCTTCTCTTTCTCAAACAACTGAGAAGACTATGTGGATTGTTGTCAAAGCTCCCCCTGAATCCTTGAAATCTTCAAGAAGAAAAGCTTTGCTGAGGGTGATAGGCCTTCAAAGGTTGAACTCCAGCAATGGATGATTTCAGCAATAGCTGAAATGTTGAATGTCTGGAGTCAGGAAATATGTTGGCCTTGAACACTTTGAAAACTACAGAGTTCTGAAGATTTGAAGACTTGATCTCCTTGGATGAGTGTTCTTCAGAATTCTTTTTGACAGAAGATTTTTGAGTTTTTGTAATCTGTATTGTGTGTGCACTATTTCTTGTTCTGCTTGTTCTACTTTTTGAAAGAAAAACATTCTATCTTTTATTCTCTGGTCCTGAATAGAATATCATTCTCTGTCAAGGATAGCCGTTGGTCTGCATTGATTGCATCCTTAATTGCATAATCTCTTTTTGAGGAAAGTCCACAGAATTATTCCTTGAAAAGTCCCTTGAAACTTGCTCCAGAATTGAATGAAAACGGCTAGCAAATCTCTGAATTAATTGCAGAATAACTCCTAACTGATTTGAATTTGAATTCTGGAAGTTATCTGAAATCGTCGAACTGAGCTCTGCTATCGTCGAGCTGAGCTCAGCGATCCGAAAACACACAGCAGCAAGATAATCGTCGATCTGAGCTCAAAGATCGTCGAACTGAGCTCAGAGATAAAGATCTAATGCAGAGTCAAAATCGTCGACCTGAGCTCACCGATCGTCGAATGGAGTTCTACGATATTATGAAGTTGAGCTCAGCGATCGTCAAATGGAGTTCGACGATCTGTCGAAGTTGAGCTAGACGATCGTCGACCGGAGTTCGACGAATCGTCGTGCTGAGCTCGACGATATGACTTAGTCTCCAGACAGAAAATCTTGGTCTTCAGGCCAGCTACCAAACCTAGACTTCTAACCCTTAGACTCAATTCTAATTGACCTTTTAAGCTATACAGGGGGTCAAGCAAAGGTTCCTAGAGACATAGTGATCCTGACCCAAATTAGTAATAGGGTGTTCCAACAATCTCCCCCTATTTGGGTTAGGATTACTATTTACAGACTTTGAAAAAAATTTAAATAACAACATACAATCAAGAACACAGAAAAAACAACAGCTGGATATGCAGAAACATCACAGATATATATATATGTGGCATCCAGATAATCAGAAATTCAGAGACTGTCACCTTACAATGTCACTTCTTCTCTTTGCCTTTAACCATTTTGATTTCTCTGTTAGGGTTTAGGGCTTATTTGTTGGACCTGGTGTCATCTGCTGCACCCAAATAAGTTTGCTTTGTAGGCCTGGGAACCACAGCAGCAGATGCAATTCCATATATCTGTCAGCATCAAAGAATTTACTGGAAGCATATCTTTCTAGTTCTTTCTGTCTTTGCTCAGACATTGTAGAAATGTTGGAAGTATCCAATCCTTGATCTCTGGCCTTCTTAATCTGATCTAGTGCAGCCAATTATTTTAACCTGGCAGTCCAAGCAGCTGGGTTATTTTCAGGGTCCTCAAAAGGTACAGGTGGCTCATACCTATTGGAAGGATTGTCTTGAGGAGGCCTGACAGACACATTCTCTTTCAGCTTGTAGGGGAAAGGACCTGATGATGTATCAGATGAAACATGTCCTCCCCTAGAATATGGGTGCTGCCTGAAGTACCCTTTAGAATAAACTTGAAAATCTCTCTGATTACCCCTGTATCCTCCTCTCCTGGAATATGAACCCCTAGATTGGCTTTCCCTTTGGTAGGATCTGGCATGGGGTTGATAGGGAGCCTGGCTTCTAGCTGGGGCTTGACTTGCAGAGCTTCCACCTGCACCTGCATCAGGAGGAGGTGGTGGAGGAGGATGAGGGTGCTGGAATTGGGAAGAGCCTTTCTCAAATTTTCTCTTTTTCTTCATGGCTTTCAGCTGGTTTTTAGAATATTGCATCCAATGTTCAGTGATAGGGCAATTATGAAGGATGTAATAAGGAATGTCATTATTATCCTTGACTTTTGCAGGAGGAGCCCTTTTCATTGTCTTGCTCCTTGCCTTCCTTTTCCTTACAATAGTAGCAGAAGAATCATCAGAGTCTGTTTTGAACTCATCAGATTCAGAACTCTGGTCATCATATATAGCATCAATTTTCTTCATCAAGTCTTTCTTCAGTTGAACAGCAGCAGATGAGGCAGAGGGTGAGATAGCAGCAGCAGGGACAGCAGCAGATGGAGCAGCAGATGGAGATGGTGCAACAGAAGCAAATACAGCAGCAGCAACAGATACTGGACTGGTGACAGCATCAGTAACAGTCTCACTTACAGCAGAAACAACAGATTCACTAACAGCCACAGAAGCTGGAGAGGTGATAGCAGCAACAACTTCATTGATAACAACAGTAACATCATCAAAATCAGCAGTAGACTCAATTTCAGTGGCCTCTGACATAGGAAAATCCTTGGATAATTGCTCAGCAAAATCAGTTGGAACTTCAGCAGCAATATGAACAATCTCAGCAGCAGCAACATCTTCAGTAGCAGCAATCACTGAATGTACAAAATAGGAGATAATGCTGGGGTCACAGCAAGAGAAAGGCACCAATGCCTTAGATAAGTCTTTTGGGGGCTGGACAGCATTACTCTCTGGCAAACGGCTGAAGAAGGCAGTATCAAAAGCAGATAGCAAAGACCTTAGGTCAATTGCAAGAACTGTAGAAGGAGGCTCAGCAGCAGCCGCAACAATAGGAGCAGCAGAAGAAGCAGAAACAGCAGCAGCAGCAACAGCAAGAAGGCTTTCTTCATGTGGCATCTCCCCCTGCATAGATGCAGAGATAGCTGGATCAAGGCACACTGCCGTGGGTGCTGCCTGGGGGAAGAGGGAGGAGAGCCTGGCAGATAGAGCTGCCACTGACTGGTGTAGAGGAGCTAAGGAGGTCTCTAACAGGATAGAGAGTCGGGGGGCAATCAGCTCATACAGCTTGTCAGCTAGGGCTGAGAGGTCTACTTGCTCAACAGCTGGAGCAGAGGTAGATGGAAGGGAAACAACTGGGGATGCTGGAAGGGAAGGGCTGGAGAAGTGTGGAATAGAGGGCTCAGGTGTGGGCAGGTGGATATGGAGGACAGGGGAATGGATATGGATGAGGTGAAAGTAGGTTGGTCTATGATATGGCGAAGGAGATCTTGGAATGAAGTGGAGGAGGAGGGTAACTCTGGAGGAGAGGATGGGGAATCATCCATATAGGAGTCATCCAGGAGGGTGAAGGATGGAATGGATGGAGAAGAGGTGACATCTGGTGGAGGGTATGAGAACAGAGGGTGGAATTGGTCTACTGGTGGAGGCAGAATGGGTTCTGGAGATGGAGTTGATGTTGGAGATGGGCTAGAGATGGTAATGGTGGATGGAGCTGGAAAGGTGGATGGTAGAGGAAGGGTTGGAAGTGGAGGAGGAGAAGAGGCAGCAACAGCAGCAGCCAGGTCATCTGCAGGGGCAGAGACCTGTGGGAGAGTGACTCCTTGAGTCCTGGTGCCTGAAGGAGCACTTGAGGAGGGCCTGCCAGGCTTGCTGATTTGCCTGTCCCACTTGCCAAAGAGGGCACAGGTGAGTCTCTTGGAGGCATTAATGTGAACTCCAGAGGAGACCAGCAAGGCAGGGCACCTGGTCTGCAGGAAAACTCCAAGAATCCTTCCAAAATTAACAAAACTTTTGTTTATTTTCTTCTTGATTAGGTCAAAGAAGACCTCTCCCCAGTTCAGATTTTTCTTATCCACCAGAGCTCCCATGAGGCAGAGCTGGTATCTGGATATTGTATCATGTGCAGAGTGCTTTGCCAGCAGCACTTTCCCTACCACATCTGCTAGGAACCTGTATTCAACAGACAGGTTCCTTTTGAATAGCTTGCTAGGGTTTCCCTCTGGATGACCCATCCTGGCAAGTAGTTCAGAATAATCCTCTCCAGATAACTCAGCAATATCATCTCCATTTCTCAGTCCAAAAACTTCTGTTAAAACTGTGGGGGTCAAGGGTACCTGATTTCCAGCAATAGACCCGACTATTGTGTTGTTGTCTTGATTATGAGCAGTGTAAACCCATTCCTTGATCTCATCTGAAGCCAGCTTGATTCTGGTGGTCATGAGGGCAGTTAGATTTTGATCCTTGAACAAACCCAGTATGTCTTGGAAAATCTGGTCGGTGGTGCTGAATGATTCTATATCAATGTCAAACCCGGCGTCAAACTTCATTGCAGCTAGGACAGCAACGGACACAGCCATTTTACCTGCAAAAACTCAACAAACAAAACGACCAAGCGTAGAACTGTTTGGAGGGAAAGAAAATCCTGCAGAGAAATCGAAAGCGCAAAAGAGAACGACGGCGAAAAAAGAGTTTTATATTAGGGTTCGACGCAGAATTGGAAAGATCGTTGAACTCAGTTCGACGATCGGGGCTTCTAAAGGAATCTGAAGAGTCTTCAACATCGTCGGTCTCCGTTCGACGATCTTGGAGAGCGTCGAGCTCCGTCCGACGATCGTGCAGAGAACAAAATCGTCGAGCGTCGTTCGACGATCGTTGACCGGAAGAGATAGTTCATACTATCTGAGAGGCGCTGAACTCAGTTCGACGATTTTGGAGATCGTCGATCTCCGTTCGACGATCTTAGGGGAAATCGTCGAGCGCAGTTCAGAGATCAGAAAAATTCTAGACACTAAGAAAAATCAGAATTTTTGCCTAGTCTTGGTCAATTTTTAGCTTTCAAAATCTTGGAAATTATTTAAGAGTTCCTCCATCTAACATTCCTAACTGATTTAGGAAGAAGGTGTGTTTCTTTTCATCCAAAGGCTTTGTGAAAATGTCTCCCCTTTGTAAATCAGTTGGGATATATTGTAATTCAATTTTATTCTTTTCAACATTATCCCTTAAGAAATGATGCCTAATCTCTATGTGTTTTGTCCTACTATGGAGGACTGGATTTTGGGCTATGGAAATAGCATTTGTGTTATCACAAAAGATTTTAGACTTCTCTAAGTTGTAACCATAGTCTAGGAGTTGGTTTTGAATCCACAATATTTGTGAACAACAACTGCCTGCAGCCATATATTCAGCTTCAGCAGTTGAAGTTGACACAGATGTTTGTTTCTTACAAAACCAAGAGACAAGTCTGTCACCAAGGAACTGACAAGTTCCACTGGTGCTTTTCCTGTCAATTCTGCATCCAGCATAATCAGCATCTGAGAATCCAGTTAAATCAAATGCTGAATCTTTTGGATACTAGAGACCTAGATTTGGACAACTTTTAACATACCTGAGAATCCTCTTTACTAAAGTTAGGTGTGACTCTCTAGGGCTTACTTGGAACCTAGCACATATACATGTAGCAAACATTATATCTGGTCTACTAGCTGTAAGATACAGTAAAGAGCCAATCATTGCTCTATATGTTGTCTGATCAACAGGTTTCCCATGTTCATCAGCATCTAATACAGCATTGGTAGGCATGGGTGTTTTCATACAAGATGCCTCAGACATACCAAATTTCTTAACCAGTTCATTTGCATATTTGGTTTGAGAAATAAAGATGCCTTCAGCATGTTGTTTGACGTGCAATCCTAGGAAGAAGGATAGCTCACCCATGCTACTCATCTCAAATTTAGAATGCATTAGGTTAGAAAACCTTCTGCACAATTTGGAGTCAGTAGAACCAAAAATGATATCGTCTACATAAATTTGTACTAGTAGGGTATTGGACTTATGAGTTCTAATAAAAAGAGTTTGGTCTACTCTACCCCTTATAAAACCATTTTCCAAGAGAAAGCATGCTAATGTCTCATACCATGCTCTGGGAGCTTGCTTGAGACCATATAATGCTTTATTTAATCTAAAAACATAATCAGGATAAGTTGGAGAGATAAAACCTGGAGGTTGTCTGACATAGACTTCCTCTTTAATGTCTCCATTTAAGAAGGCACTTTTGACATCCATCTGATAGACTTTGAAGCCTTTGTGAGCTGCATAAGCTAGAAAATCCTGATGGCTTCTAATCTTGCAATAGGTGCAAAAGTCTGGTCGTAGTCGATTCCTTCTTCTTGAGAGTATCCCTGGGCAACTAGCCTTGCCTTGTTCCTTATAATTACTCCTTGATCATCCAGTTTGTTTCTGAATACCCACTTTGTTCCAACAATGGAATGATCCTTAGGCTTTGGCACTAGTTCCCATACTTTGTTCCTCTCAAATTGATGCAACTCCTCTTGCATTGCAATGATCCAGTGTGGATCTTGCTCTGCATCTTGAATGGACTGAGGTTCAATTTGAGATAGGAAGCAGGTGTGCAACAGGTTTTGGTTGACCTGATTTCTGGTTTGCACACCAGCTGAGATTTCTCCAATTATTTGGGAAATTGGATGGTCTCTTGATGTTACTAAATCAACAGGGGGTGTTGATTGTTCACCAACCTGTGTTGTTGTTTCCTCTTGTGGTACAACAACTGGCTCTTCAGGTTGTGCTTCAATGTGTTGAGCATTCCCTTCATCTTCACTGCTTTCATCCTCTTGAGTAACCTGTAACCTGTTCAAGTCTTCAACTAGAGAATGTTCCTGCAAAGGTTCTATGGTAGAAGAAATCTTCTCCTTGAAAGACATGTTAGTTTCATCAAATGAGATGTGAACAGATTCCTCAATTTTCAAAGATGATTTATTATAGACCCTATAGGCCTTGCTGATCATGGAGTATCCCAGAAACACTCCTTCATCAGCTTTGGCTTGAAATTTTGCTAGATATTTCTTGTCATTATTATGAATGTAGCAAATACAACCAAAGACTCTAAAATAGTCAACTTTAGGTTTCTTCCCTTTGAGTAATTCATAGGGAGTCTTTCCCTTTAGTTTATGTATCAGACTTCTGTTCAACACATAGTTGGAGGTGTTCACTGCCTCTGCCCAAAAGATAGAGGTAAATGAGCATCTGACAACAATGTAGTGGCAGATTCAATAAGGGTTCTATTTTTCCTTTCAGCTACCCCATTTTGTTGAGGAGTTCTAGGAGCTGAGAAAGTATGCCTGATCCCTTCACTCTGACAGAACTCTTGCATAAGAAGAGAATCAAACTCTGTCCCATGATCACTTCTGATCAGGGCAATGTGAGTATTGAACTCAATCTGTATGCATTTGAGAAACTCTGTCAGACACTTAAAGTTATCAGACTTCTTCCTTAGAAAGAACACCCAAGTGAATCTAGAGAAGTCATCTACAATTACTAAAGTGTAGGATTTCCCTCCTAGGCTTTGTACTGTGATGGGTCCAAAAAGATCCATGTGTAACAGATACAATATCCTAGGTGAATCACTCTTATTAAGTGACTTAAAACTATTTTTAGTTTGCTTGCCTAATTGACAAGCCTTGCAGAGTCCTTCCTTCTTGTAGGGGCCAGAAGGTAGTCCTCTAACAAGGTTGTCCTTGGATAGCCTAGCAATAGTTCTAAGGTTTAGGTGTCCTAATCTCTTATGCCATAAAACATTTGGTCTACAGACTGAATTAAACAAGCAGATATCTACATCAGTTGAAAGAAAATCTACTAGGTAGATGTTACCTTTCCTTTTACCTGTCAACACAGTTGTGTTGTCCTCTGACTTGATTTTGCATAAGGTTTTGCTGAAGGTCACCTGGTAGCCTTCATCACACAGCTGACTGATGCTAATTAGGTTGTGCTTCAGTCCTTCTACATAAGCTACCTTCTTGAAGGTTACTGAACCAATCTGGACTGCACCATATCCTTTAGTTTGTCCAAAGTTGGAATCACCAAAGATAACTTTGGGTCCAAGCTTGGCTCTAAAGGAAGTGAGGTTGTCCTTATTCCCTGTCATGTGCTTAGAGCACCCACTATCCAAATACCATTGCTGGTTAGATGTTGGATAGGTCTTCACCTGCACATAAGACAATTCATTTGTTTTTGACCCAGTTTACCTTGGGCCTAGGTTGATAACCTCTAAATTCTGAAATGAAAGACATCCCAGGTTGGCTCTTATATCCTTCAGGATGATATCTCCTTGGAGGTATAATCCATTCAGTATAAGGGTTAAAGGTTTGGGATGAAGGACCCTTAGGATTCAATTTTGATTTGCCTTTGAAAAAGTTTCCAGAGCTCTGACCTCTGTTCGACGATCTTGGAGCTGCGTTCGACGATCTTGGGTCAGATCGTCGAGCTCCGTTCGACGGTCGACTATAGGTGAGGTCAGGTATATGAGATCGTCGACCTGCGTTCGACGACTTTGGCTGAGATCGTCGATCAGCGTTCGACGATTTTTGCTGAGATTGTCGAGCTGCGTTCGGCGATCGTCGATCTTCGTTCGGCGATCGTCGATCTCCGTTCGACGATTTCTGCTGGGACTTAGTTTTCTGAGGCAGATCAGAATTTTTCCTAGCAACCTCTACAACTCCCTTTCCCTTGTCAGAAATAAACTTGATGGGAGTTGTTAGAACAATAGGTTGGCTGGATGAGGCACCCAAGCCCAGTGTACTGTTAAATCTAGAGTTCACTGTGCTTGTGATGTCCATCAGCTTGATGCTTCTCCCATTAAGGGATTCTTCAAGCTTCTTGGCCTCAGAGAGCTCACTTTTCAGTGTAGCTATCTGTTCCCTACAGTTCTCCAACTCCTGAGAGAGTTTGAGGTTTTCTGACTTTAAAACATTGTGTTCAGATAATTGATTTCTGAGAGAGATAATCTCTTTCTCAGACTTTAGCAGGTCTAAACACAGTGCTTTAAATTCAGATTTAAAGTCTTCTGAACTGAAATCAAAGGAACTAATTATCTGATCTTCTTCAGGTTGGGTCTCTGAGTCTGACTCTGACTCCTCTTCTTCTGAGTTATGTTGTGAGGCATTGATTGCCATCATGCAGAACTCCTTTTCTTCTGCATCATCCTCATCATCACTGGAGCTGGAAGAGGCTTCTGACTCCTCTTCTGTCTCACTCCAGGATTCAGCAACAAACCCTTTTCTTGTATGCTTATTTTTGCTTGAAGAAGGTTTGCTATTGCCATTTCTTTTGGAGTCTTTCTCCTTCCTTCTTTCTTTCCTGTCCCTTCTGTCCTTGTTCTTGTTCTCTGGGCAGTCAGGAACTATGTGCCCTGGTTTCCTGCAACCAAAGCAAATGATGTCTTTATTATTACCAATGGACTTGTCATACCTTGGCTTATCCTGCTCCTTGTATGATCTTCTTCTGAAGTCCTTTCTGGCCATCTTGTAGAATCTTTTGGCCAGCAAGCTGAGTAGTTCATCATTGCCTGTGGCTTTATCTTCAGGCAGATCCTCAGTTGCCTTGAATGCTATAGTCTTCTCTTTCCTTGTGGCTGGTGAAGCAGCCTTCTGTTCTTCCTCTCTGTTCTTGATGAGTAGCTCATAAGATTTGAGCTTACCCAACAAGGCTTCAGTGGTGATCTCATTCAGACTTCTGGCATCCTTAATTGGCCAGATTCTTGAATCCCAAGTGCTGGGGAAGCACATTAGGATCTTGTCATTAAGTTCTGTCAGAGAGATCTCCTTGTCCAATGTCCTTAGTTCACTGACAATTAGACTTAGTCTGTTATACATGTCTCCCACTGACTCAGTCTCTCCCTTCTTGAAGTTCTCATATTGAGAGATGAGATGGGATCTTCTGTCTTTTCTCTCATCAGCTGAGCCTGAGACTATTTCTGAGAGCTTGTCCCAAATCTCCTTGGCTGAGTTACATTCAGCTACTTTTTGAAATATGTCATCTGACATTGTCTGGGCTAGGATGTTCATAGCCTTGGCATCAGCTACTTTCCATTTTTTGATATCAGCATCTGTTCCTGATGGAGGTGGAACAGCATTTGTACTTGTATTCTCTGGGGGTCTTGGACACACTGTCAAAATAGAATTAAAAATATCTTCGTCAATAGAATTCATGTAAAGTCTAATCCTTGCTTTCCAAAGTGCAAACTTTGACAGATTGCACACTGGAGGTCTGGTGCTAGCATAATCCTTGTTTTGGGCCATGATTTGTGCAAACAAAATCTAATAATAGAATACAAAATAAAAACAGATCTAGTTTGGGATCTTTGGGTTCAGGTGTTAGCCTGTACAACCAATCAGGTATGGTATATTTAACCAACCTGGCTCTGATACCAATTGAAAGTGCAACTAGATCTGATATACTCTAAAGGGGGGGTGAATAGAGTATATGGTGCTTTAAAAACTTTTACAACAATTGTTGTAATATGTGTGAGCAGGGAAGCAGAAATAAATCTAATCACAGAACTAAGCTATGCAAAAACTAAGCACATAAAAATCAAGGCCAAAAACAAAAAGAAAGCAAGCCAAAACCAGATGACACAAGGGAATATAGTGGTTCCCCAAACTTGGGTACATCCACTCTTCTACCACCCTAGGTAGGAATCCACTGCAGGATGAGTTGATCAGGTGTCCTGGGCACCAATGAGCTTTTGATAAGGTGCTCAAAAACCAAAGCAGATTTTTTGATCAGGTGTCTTGCCACCAATGAGCTTTTGACAAGGTACTCAAAAACTAGATTCAAACTTTTGAAGGGAGTTTGAAAAACCCTTTACAGAGTGGGGGTGAGAGAGTGATGTCAGTCTTCTCTTTCTCAAACAACTGAGAAGACTATGTGGATTGTTGTCAAAGCTCCCCCTGAATCCTTGAAATCTTCAGGAAGAAAAGCTTTGCTGAGGGTGATAGGCCTTCAAAAGTTGAACTCCAGCAATGGATGATTTCAGCAATAGCTGAAATGTTGAATGTCTGGAGTCAGGAAATATGTTGACCTTGAACACTTTGAAAACTACAGAGATCTGAAGATTTGAAGACTTGATCTCCTTGGATGAGTGTTCTTCAGAATTCTTTTTGACAGAAGATTTTTGAGTTTTTGTAATCTGTATTGTGTGTGCACTATTTCTTGTTCTGCTTGTTCTACTTTTTGAAAGAAAAACATTCTATCTTTTATTCTCTGGTCCTGAATAGAATATCATTCTCTGTCAAGGATAGCCGTTGGTCTGCATTGATTGCATCCTTAATTGCATAATCTCTTTTTGAGGAAAGTCCACAGAATTATTCCTTGAAAAGTCCCTTGAAACTTGCTCCAGAATTGAATGAAAACGGCTAGCAAATCTCTGAATTAATTGCAGAATAACTCCTAACTGATTTGAATTTGAATTCTGGAAGTTATCTGAAATCGTCGAACTGAGCTCTGCTATCGTCGAGCTGAGCTCAGCGATCTGAAAACACACAGCAGCAAGATAATCGTCGATCTGAGCTCAAAGATCGTCGAACTGAGCTCAGAGATAAAGATCTAATGCAGAGTCAAAATCGTCGACCTGAGCTCACCGATCGTCGAATGGAGTTCGACGATATTATGAAGTTGAGCTCAGCGATCGTCGAATGGAGTTCGACGATCTGTCGAAGTTGAGCTAGACGATCGTCGACCGGAGTTCGACGAATCGTCGTGCTGAGCTCGACGATATGACTTAGTCTCCAGACAGAAAATCTTGGTTTTCAGGCCAGCTACCAAACCTAGACTTCTAACCCTTAGACTCAATTCTAATTGACCTTTTAAGCTATACAGGGGGTCAAGCAAAGGTTCCTAGAGACATATTGATCCTGACCCAAATTAGTAATAGGGTGTTCCAACAGAAGGAGCTCGAGCTACTAAAGGTTCACACAGATGATAATGGGGCGGACATGCTGACCAAGGTAGTGACCCGAGGGAAGTTTGAGACATGTGTGAGAATCGCCGGGATGGCGGTTTCTCCTGACTCTATGTGAAGGGGGAGTTTGTTAGGGTGTGGTTCCCATACGAGTCGGTAAAAACCACCGGGCATGCTTGTAGCTGCTCGTGATGTTACAAGTTTATATTTGGAGGCCGGAGCGATGTTGGAGCTGCCTGGGCTCAGGGTTCGTCGAGCAGCGCTCCATAAACGAGCTGAAATGAGCACAATTCGGAGATAGGTGACACCTACCACCAAATTAGGTAGCACCTACCACCAAATTAGGTGTTATGTAACACCTACCACCAATTTTGGAGTTAGGTAGCATTTCTTTGGGGCCTATAAATGGAAGCCAATTCCAAGGCCAAAGACATTCATTCCAAGAGAGATTTGAGTAGAGGAAGATCAAGAGAAGATCTTGGAGAAGAGTATCAAAGATTGGATCGTCGGATTGTAAAGAAGAAGGGGCTTTGTGTAGCCTTTCTCCTTTGCGGCATTCGGAACGGATTTTTCAATCCGTTGGGTAATGGTTTCTTGTTTTCTCGCTTATTTTTCCCTTGTCAATCCTTGTGTGGTTGTGGGAGAAGAGATTTATGCTTTTGCAGCAATATGAGATTTTTGTATTACTTTGTGGAACTGGTACCTTGTGTAGGTGGTGGTGATCCGTTGTGGATCGGTGGTGGAAATTGTGCCTTGTGTATGTGGCGGTGGTGAAAGCCCTGTAATTTGTTGTGCGTGATTTTTTCACGCCTTATAGTGGAGGCTTTCAATGGTGGACGCTGATAGTCCCGTGGTTTTCACCCTATTGGGTTTCCACGTTAAAAATTGTTGTGTCACTTTATTATTGCTGTGCTTGTATTTGTCTTGCTTGTAAATCCACTACTGGTGCCCTGGTCGGGATCGTGCTATTTTTCCCAACATTGAGTGTTGTTGTTTGTCAGAAAAATTTGTGTTAGCTATTAACATATGCATTCATATTTATTATACAAGAAAGTAGTTGAAATATTACATTTTTATGTCATGAGAGATTACACTTTTGTCTCAAATATTATAAAAATTAACTCGAAGATAACATTGTTATCTCAAATTTGTAATATAATTTTAACTTAGATAATATTAAAAATAAATAAATCTATGTTACAAAGATAGATAAATTTTGAATGTTATATTATAGAATATAATCTATGTTAGCCCTTAAACTAAATAAATATATTTTATTATAAGTTTTATTGAATTATAAGTTTATTTAAATTATATATATTAACTCAAACATAAACTATACTTGTTTCATTTAAAAGAAAAAAAAATTATATATATTATTATAAATTTATTTAAATTATATGTATTAACTCAAATAGTACTCGTTTCACTGAAATGAAAAAAATTAATCTCAAATATAATAAAAAATAGATGAAAGATTATATTTTTATCTCAGATATTATAGAGAATAACTGATATATTATATTTTTATCTAAGTTATTTCAAAAAAATAGTTGAGAGATTATATTCTTATCTCATATATTAATAAAATAGTTGAGATACTCTATTTTTAACTCGGATAATACGCAAAATAGTTGAGATGTTAGAATTTTCTCTCAGGCATCATGTTGATTAAGGATGTTTTTTTAAAATATTACCCTAATTTTATGTATTTAAACAACTGGCATAAAGCTAGTTTACCCAAGCAAAAAAAACAAAGTAAAAAAGGACACAGGTCTAAATCACCCGAACCCCGGACGATGATCTACGTCCGGGTCTCAGACCGAAAAATTTCGCTTATATTTGAGATACAACTTCTTATTTAACCACATTGTGTCATGTGAAAAAATAAAAGACAAGAGTTGTGTCTGGGATAAAGGAGTTTTATCTCAGATATAAATGAATGTATCTCCTACAACTCCCATTTATAATCGGGGTCAGGACACAATAAATTTGCATTAATAACAGTCAATTCCTTTATATCTGAGATATAACTCATTTTTTCCAGACAACTCTTTTATCTGAAATATATTTATTTTTTCACGTCGCAATGCGATTAAAATAAGGAGTTGTATCTCAAATATAAATGAATATATCTTCAGCGACTCCCGGTTATAATCGGGGCCTAGACACAAATTTTGCATTAGCAACGGTCAATTCCTTTATTTCTGAGATACAACTCATCTCAGACAACTTTTTTATCTGAAATATATTTATCTTTTTCACATGTCGCAACTCGCAAGACTATTTAAATAAGAAGTTATATCTCGAATATAAAGAAATAGTATAGAAGTTGTATTTCAAACATAAAAAGCGATTGTATCTGACATAATTTCCAACAACACCCGGTGACTCAAAAACTTCCAGTTGCTAATTAGAAGGAAAACTGAAAAGTGCGAAGCAGGAACGAATCTTAATTATGGTCTGTTTCATGCGATCATAACCACTTGACCGGTGAAAATGAGTCCCCCCAAACGAGCCTTTTGAACGAAGAGAAAGTGATGAGATGTTTAACGATCGGACGGCTGTTAGTCGGTTGAATCACTGAATTATACTTCACACCTGGTTTCCGCTTGTGTCACACTTCGACGAATGCACACCGTTCCATAGCCACATTGCTTTCAAGTTTTGATGTTTCAAGTTGTATTTTTAATGTTTTCATAATCAATAAATAATCTAAATGAAGAACAGGTTAAAGGAAGGATATGGACGAAGAAAAGCAATCATATCTTATGAGGAGCAATATTTGTTGAGTGCGCCACGTGGAATGAACGGTGATGTCCGAGCGTGTGTTGCGGCTCGTTAAAAGGGATAGTTTAGTCCCCCACCGCCTAGCGTGCTCTTTTGTCCGGGATGTATAAGCGGGGTGACCACTCCTTCCCTAACCGCGTCGTTTTCGGGAATGATATATGTCACAATGATTTACATGGTATCAGAGAAGGTGGCTGGTGGCGAGGGAGGGTGTTGAGTGCGCCACGTGAAATGGACGCTGATGTCCGAGCGTGTGTCGCGGCTCGTTAAAATGGATGATTTAGTCTCACGCCTCCTAGCGTGCTCCTTAAAAGGGATGATTTAGTCTCACATCGCCTAGCGTTTTCCTTGGTGCTGAGTGTATAAGGGGGATGACCACTCCTTCCCTGACTGCGTGATTTTGGAAAGTGACGCACAATGTTTTACAATATTATGTGCGCATTAATAATTTTTGTATGCATATTTTAAGTACACTTAAGTTCTTAAAAAAAACTATACAAAATGTTTGTGTGCATCTATCGGGATCTTGGCTACCGTGAATATTAGGAATAGTTAGCTGTTATTTTATTTGATATTATAAAGGACTGTTTAGTATAAAATTTATTATCATACTGCTACGATTTTCTTTGAGATGGATAATTCTCAATATTTTCATGCAGGAATTCATTACAAAGTATTTTTTCTGGACACCGCTGCGGATAACTCGAAACATGCCGAGGCTTGCTATTCCTGGAAGGGAAATGCGGCCCAGATTTATCAACTATGCAGCAAGATCTTCCTTCTCTGACATGGTGATCGACCTCCATAGGCTTACTATCTTGAGTTTACTCAACTGTATCAGGAGTACGACCACTTTGATTCTTTTGTCGTGGTATGTAATGCGGATGAGCTCTCGCTGTGGGCTCACAAGGATCGTAATCGGGTATTCAAGTTTTTGCATCGGCAACACATCAATTTTGATCAAATTACTGTCCAAATCATAGGACGTGTCCCTATTCCTTCACTTCCCGAAGTCTACAACATTATAAAATAGAAGTTTGATTGCCGACAGGCTTGGAACATCACCGATATTTCAAAGGGATCAACATTAATTGCTCATCAACCCAATTTTCGAGTTTGTGGTTCTCGTGATTTCAAACCTAAACCTACTAAGGATCACCATACTTGAGATTATTGTTGCAAGCATCATACTCGGGATACGTGCTTCAGCCTACATGAATTTCCTCCTCCCAAGGGAGGATTGCAATCACATGGTGGCTGCGATCGTGGTAGAACTTCAGGGAGAACCTATCACTCTACTCATCTGACAGAGATTCCCGACAACAGTTCACATTGAGTTTTTTTTGCCCTCCTCCTACTTCTCGGTCGTCCTCCTTCTCTGCTGAAGAGATGCCAACCCTTCGTCAGATGATGCATTATCTCACTATAGAGATTGTTCCTTGTATGTGTTTTAAATACATTGTTTGTGATGTATGTGTTGTTGCCAAACATCATCGTATTCTTATTAACTATGTTTTTTTATCTGCTACTATTCCATTTCATGCTGTTCATACTGATGTTTGGGGGGGGGGGGGGGGGGTTGCCCTATTACTTCAATTTCTGGATGCCACTGATTAGTATCATTACTGTGTTATATTACCTATATGATTCAACTCGTAGGAGTCCGAAAGGGTGATTAGTATATAGAGGTGACTCTCTAGGCCCGTGTGACAAGTGATTTTAGTTAGATCTGGGTTTCTCGTCACGATCCTCTAAATGAGAGGATGGATGACCCAGATTGTTCAGGGTTTGCTTGAGGCCCTGGATTTGGGGTATATAAGGATTTTAACCCATCTTAAAATTCATCCGGTTCTCTCCCGAAAAACACCAGAATTCCGAGCCGCACCCAGTCGCTAATCGCGACTTAGGGTTTTTCGGATTTCTCCGCTCCCAGTCATCGTCCTGCTACCTCTCCTGCAGGGCAGAGCATCGCCGCTCTGGAGCACCTCCCGAGTCCTCTTCCTCCGGCTGTTTCGCATTCCGGGAAGTCTTTATTTGGTGTTCACGCTGCAGCAACCACCCGTCCGAAAAAGCCCCGATCGGGACGATTCTTCTTCATCGAGGTCTAAAGCTGATCGTCCATATAAGCTTTCTATGGCTGGAGGTATAACACCTATATACCCGATCCTTCTCTCTGCTTCACTAGGGCTTTGCCCTATAATGGTTTTGTGTTTTACATTTGGTATCAGAGCGAACTATAGGGGGTTTCACATCTGGATTTCTTCGAAAATTTGTGATGTGTTTTTCAAAAATCTGAGGCGATTTCTTCCAAAAAAAATTATTGTGTTGTTTTTTCTTTGAAAAATATGCGGCGTTTTCTTCCAAAATAGCGAAATCTTCTTGTTTGGTTGCTCAATGTTGTGGATAGAGTTTGTGATGGTTGTTCGTTGTCAATTTCTGTGATGGATGTAATATTTTCTCATGGTTATGTAATATTAATTCTCCATTTAGAATGTATTTTGTGCCAATGAACAATCGTGCACTCATGACCCGAATCCGATCTCCATACCCGCCGTCATCATGTGCTTTTGGAGGTACTCTTGTCTTGAAGATTTGGCATTCATATGGTGATGGAGGTGCAAGGATAAAGAGAGGAGGGGAACACCTCAACATCAAGCTTTTTACGATGTGGAGTTATAGTTCATGAAGTTCTTGGAGGCATTGTTTGGTGTTCAGATTCGGGTTCTTTGGCGTTGAGCTCCAAATGTCTCCAATGCACTAATTAGAATAAATGTTTATCGAGTTTCTCAGGAGTATCCTGTAAGACCCCCTTTTTTTTCTTTTTAAAACATCGGGGTCTTAGGCCCAGAACCGTCGCTTTGCAGTGACACCTTCGCACCCGGGAAGGTCATCACTACAAAACGCCGATCCTGCCGGCCAAATTGATCGCAATTGTAGCAAAATAGTAAAGCAAGTCCACAGAATTCACATATATATGTAAATATTCTCCACGAAGGGAGTGTCCACAGATACACAGAAATATAAGATCTTGGGCTCATGCCCAGTACATCATGTCCTCACTACAAATCTCTCAACGCGGAAGCAAACTAATATAACTACTAGTAGCGATCAGGACTCACAGTCCTTGCCGTCTGAACTCCGGAACTAGACTGCCCGATCTCCAAGTGTGCCGACCTCTGGGGCTGCTCCTCCATGCTGGGCTCCACGGTCCCCTAAAATGATGTGGTTCGAAAACCGTTAGTCTAAAAGACTAAGTCCTATCATCCTCCGCCCCTTCCCCCATGGCCCCTAGGCACCGAGCGGAGAGGAAGAAAGGGGAGGACTTGAAGGTGGAGAGTAAACAAGAATCAGATGGCAGCGGACCTATAATAGCAATTTTTATAGTACATGTGGCAGTAAAACATAGTATGAAAAATAACCTTAACTTATACGGAACGTATAAGCAAGGGATCTTTTACAGGGCTCCCATCGTATAAAAAGTCTCATACCAATTTATACGTTGGGGTGTCGGTTAATAACAACATTATATATATAAATAATTTAACCTTTAATTTATAAACTTGCCCACACAAGCTTATAGACTAAGGGGTCGTTTTGCATGTCCTAATGTATAAGCGTCCCATTCCACTTATACTTTAGGTGTCAGGGTTAAATGAATCGATTATGCTATGACATGCAAGTGGGTATGATGGAACAGACAAGTGCAACACACACACATGACTCTGTGCACACAGACCTTTAGTTCCCCCTTTCTGGAGCCATAACCTCCCAGGATACCTCCGTAGTGGCAGACATAAGCGGTGGGTTGGGCCTCGCCCATCTCTAAACCAGTAAAGCACTACCGGTCAGACCTATCGTACGCCTCAACGCTTGGTGCACGAAGCGGACTCCTGCGTACTCTTGCCGGCTGGCGCACCGGACTTCTGTTGGCGAAGTGCTAACCACACTTGCCGAGTCAGCGTATTGGCGTCGGTGCATCGACCCTCCAATACCGAAGACCCACCACCTTAAATTTCCTTTCCTTTTATGCACATGCAAATTTAACGTATCCAAAAAAACCGAGCCGAAGCTCCCCGGACCAAAACGTCCATCTCAATCAATCGAGCCGAAGCTCCCCGGACCCAAACGTCCGTCTCTTAACCATCCAAGCCGAAGCTTCCAACTATCTTCCAGTGCTATCTGTGTTCGTGAAATGTGCAACCCTAATTACTAAGTTATTCTTTTCAGCTTGTTAATACAGTTTACGTTAACCCAGGACTGCCCCCGGTATTCCCTGTGAAGGGCTCTCAAGGGGCACTAGGAACTATGTTGGGATTACGCCTAGCGTTCCCTTTCGCAAGGTGCTTATTATTATTATTGGTTGATTCCCTTACCCATTACCTTCTCATGTTACAATAGGCTAATCCTAGGGTGATTTGACTCTACCTCACCTCGGGGAAGACGTTCTTTCGTCGATCCCGGGCACCGCCTAACTCTAGCCAATCCATCCCTCTACTCCTCCTACTACCAATAATGAACTTATTTTTATCCATCCAAACCAGCCTACCACTAATCCCAAGACATGCATCCGATTATACTCCAACATGATTTCTGCAGTTTTTACTATATGCAGACCACTTAAGCTTTATGACTCGTAAAATGAGAGGTACATCAAATAATCATCCAGTACCCCTATGATAATTATTAGAGGGCTATAATGATAGTTTTAGCATAAATCCAGAAATTCATAATTTTTCTAATTTGTCTGATAATTTATTTATTTATTCTAGCATCCAAAAAGCCCAAGTTTGAACATGAAGTACCAATTTCAGACAAGATAATAATCCACTAAATTTATGTTAATTACAAAATGAATAATAAACTCTAAAGCCTAAGTCTTCCAATTTTTCAGCAAGGTTTAGGCCCTTAATTTTAATTTCAAATATATCTCATAATAAGTCATTTTAAAAGATTTTATAGCAATAATACCTCCAAAAATTCAGATAAAATTCAGGATGGTTATAATGACATACAATACTCTAGAGCAAGTTTCATAATTTATCATTTAATAATAAGGCTATACTTGATTTTCTCATGAAATTCCAAGTTTAAGGATTAATGAACAAAGTATTCTAATTATCCATCACAAAATTCCAAATAAATTCCCACTTGATAATGATGAACTAGTAACACAATTTATCAAATTTAATAATTGTTAAACAAGTATTGAGCTCTGTAGGAATTATTTAGCATGTAACCAGAATAATGTACTTGTGAAGGAGATGCCAAAATTATGAATCCAAAAATTCTATTAAAATTCATATATGATCATTATGCTCTATAACTACCTCTGCCAAATTTTCATGACCTTTCAATTGGCAGTGAGATCTCAATAGTCAAATTATTAATTAGGGCAATCCTATTGGTTACAAATGAAGTGCTACAAATTTGATCAAAAATTCCCAAATATATTACCAGAGGCTCATTATATCCTTATTCCCACACTACCTAAATTTTATTATATTTCAAGGAGTTTAGCTAACCTAAACTAGTACTAGAATTTTTATGACCTAAGCTAGGATTAGGGTTTTGTAGGCTCTACCCTTTTCAAAATTCTTTAAGATTTTTACCAGAGGGTTTTATATACCCTAGGACCCTGCATACAAAATTTGAAGTTCATCCAAGGTGTTTAGGACTCATGCCCTTCACAAGGCACAAAGGTCCTTCCTTAGGGTTTGACCTAGGAAACTTAGGGCAAACCAATTCCACTCTACCCCACATTCCATGGAGAGGTGCTAAATGCCATACCCAGTCAGTGGCCCAAATTTCATCCTCTGTTGAGGTGATTTGGCCACTCAAAACACCAAAGTGCACTTTTTGACCAAAATACCCTTATTAAGGTAAAGTTATGGTTGGGTCAATACCTATTCAAAACACATCCAAATTAGGTGAATCTTTATACAGATACATAACATGAGCCCTGGGACCACTCACCAAAATTTGGGAGGGTTTGGAGGTTATAAGACCACCTAATTAAATTATAATAGAGAAATTAAATAATTTCCAAAACTATAGAAATATTGTCCCCAAAAATTCCCATTTTTGGTGTACTCCTAGATATGGTCTAGAGTGACTTCCTGCCAAAATTTCAGGTAATTTGGACAAGGGATGAAGGGTGGGAATCCATTTGAATCTCAGGTTAGCCCTAGGTATAGGGCTTACCAAACTGGGTGCAGTGGTCTAACCACTTACCCAAATGAGTTGAAATCACTTTTAAATTAAAGTAGACTCATAGGGATACAACGCCTATATTGAACGTTTTCCCACCAGGTGGCCGTAAGTATTTTTAAAAATTAGATCAATACAGCCTAGAAAACAGGACAGAAAATTCAGAAATCAAAACTAAATAAAAGAAATGATGGAGCACGAATCTTAAAGCAAATCTGACGATTTCTGGTCATCTTCCTCCTCCAGCCAAGGGCTGTGATCAGCCCGACCTGGAGCTTCTTCCAAGCCATTTTCCCGGCCACCCGGCCACCTCCCTGGCCGGCCACCACCCCGCCACCACCTTCGTTGAGGTGGGGGCTATCGCCGCGGCGGCACGGCCGCCGGAGTGGTGGTTTCCGGCGAACCCAAAAGGTTGAAAAACCATGAAAATTCTGAATTTTCTCTCTCCCAATCGGGCTCAATTGAGCCCGATTTCTCTCCTAAAATATCTAAAGATCTAGCCCACGAAGAGAGGAGTAGAGGAGGACCTTTTGGTGGCTTGAATCCTTGCCGATCGCCGGACGCCAATTTTGGTGGTGGTGGTGGTCGGATTTCTGCAACAACACAGTGAACAGCTCTGGCTCCTTCGGGTAAGGGGTGGGATTGATTCCTTGGAGTCCAATGAAGCTTTTAAAATGAAGAGAAGGGGTGTTAGGTGGCTGGAAATGCATTTGCCATTATTGGCTCTTGGTCAAGCTTGGCGGCCATGGTAGGTAGGGGGAAAAACGTGGCTCAAACCAGTCAATGGGTAGCTGGTTGCACTCCTCTAGTCTTAGGGAATTGAATGAGAGGTTGGGGAAGGTTGGGGAAGGGGAAGGATGAGCCAAGTCTTCCTCCATTTCTTCTCTTCTCTTTCTCTCTCTTACCTTTGAAGCACTTTCTCTCTCCCATTCACCAATCTGAATTTTTGACTCCCACCTAACCCTAAGGCAGCCCACATGTTTATTTCACCAATCCAAGCAAGGTTAGCCCAAGAGAATTGGGCATGAGCTTGAGTTAGCCCATTTAGGCTAGCTTGACCTAAACTTAGGCTAGGGTTGAACTTGGTCAATTTGGTCTTTGAGTTTGCCCCTAATGGGTCCTTGGTGACCCATTGACTACCCTAAGGCCTAGAAGGGTTGTCTTGGCCCTTGGAGGTCACTTGACCCTTAGGTAGGGCACTTGACAATTTTAGGGCTAGAGTTGACTTTGGTCAACTTAGCCTTTTTGATTGGTCCCAATGGGTCCTTGGTGACCCATTGGCCTCTCACTAGGGTTTGAGGGTATGAGTGGGTCCACTTGGCTAAGGTAACTTCAATTGGCCCTTGTGTAAGTCAGTTTGACCCAATGTAGGTTAGGTTGACCCATTTAGGATTAGAGTTGACTCGATCAACTTAGCCTCTTGGGTGGACCCCAATGGGTCCTAGGTGACCCATTGACCTCACTCTAGGGTTAGGTGGGCTTGGGTGGGGTCCACTGGCTTGGGGACGGTCAATTGACCCTAAGTAGGTCAGTTTGATCCATTTAGGGTTAGAGTTGACTTTGGTCAACTTAACCCTTTTGACTGTCCTTCATAGGTCCTTAGTGACCCATTGATCACACATTGGGTCTAGGGAGTCCGTGATAAGGTTAGTTGGGCTTTACTAGGGCACATTGCCCTTAGTTATGACACCTTGCCCAATTTAGGCTTATGGTGGTCCTAGGTCAAATTGGTCACCTGTGGTTGACTCCAATGGACCCTTAAGGCTCTAGTGGACCCTCTAATGGGTTAGTGATGTTGTGGTGGGGTCATGGAGTCATGGTGAAGCCCTAGGTCAAACCCTAGATTTGGTGATGTGGTTGTGCCATATGCAGACCATGGTGATCTTCATCTTGGTCTTCTATCTCTTGGCCCATTTATGGCTTCCTAGGGTTTTGTCGTGACCTAGTCATGGCCAAAACCACTCTTAGGGGTCTAGTTGGAAATGGGATGTTACATATCCAAAGCATTCTGATAAGCCCGATAAAGTGATTTACAGGGAACACATCATGGGGTGTGTTTAAATCACTCGATCTAATTTTTGTACATTGCTATTATATTCTTGTGTTACTTATTACCCGACCCCACAGTGAAGTAATAAATAACATTGTAGAATTTTAACTTGGTTATAGTAGCAAGCATATACCAAGATTAGCGTGTCTCTATGCCTACAGGTTCGAGATTCCATTAACCATGATATATTCCTTCCTAGCTATATAAATAAAGTGAGATAAAATACAATGCGATAGCAGTCTTTGATCAAAGGAAGAATGAGTTCTTATCATTAAGCATGTGTTTTTATGCTTTTTGCAGTTTTTAACACTGTAATCAACCCAAATCAATTTATCTCCACTCTCTCCGAGGATAACTATAAAGTATGGAAAGATAAGGTGCTTCTAGCCTTACAGTACATGAATTTAGATCTCGCTATTTGTATGGAGGAGCCAGCTCTCCCCACGACGGAGAGCACACCAGTTGACCGTACCTTGTATGAGTGATGGGAAAGATGCAATCGTCTCAGTATAATGGTAATCAAGACCCACATCAGTCAGAGCATAAGGGGATCTATCCCCGAATGTGGAATTGCTAAAGAACTGATTGGGGCCATTGATGAGTAGTTCGTCGACTCGGATAAAGCTCAGGACAGCACCCTAAAGACAAAGCTCTATTCCATGAAGCTTAAAGGAACATAAAGTGTAAGTGGACATATTATGGTGATGAGAGACATAGCTGCTCAACTGAAGGCTTTAGATATCGACTTTTCAGAGTCTTTTTTGGTCCACTTTATTCTGACTTCATTGCCCGCTTACTACGCCGCATTTAAGGTATCTTATATGACACATAAGGAAAAATGGTTGGTGAATGAGCTTTTGAACATGTGTGTTCAAGAGCAAGGTAGGCCGAAGCAGGAGAAATTAGAATCAGTGAATCTTGTGTCACACAAGATAGGACAGTCCTCAAAACCTACGGGTGACTCAAAGCATAAAGGCAAAGGGATAGTAGGTTCCATAAAGAAACCGAACAACCCAAAGCTATCAACTTATTTTTTCTGCAAGAAAAAGGGTCACATGAAGAAGGACTGCCATAAGTACAAAGCATGGCTCACTAAAATTGGAGGTATGGCATCTTTAGTGTGTTATGAATCAAATTTTGTAAATTCTCATAATTTTCATAACACATGGTAGATTGATTCGGGTTCTACAATCCATGTCTCTACTATCATGCAGGGGTTTCAAAGCCTAAGGAAACCTAGTGAAGGAGAACTTTGTGTCTATTTGGGGAACAAGATGTCATCTTCTATTGAAGCTGTTGGGACATACAGGCTTGTCCTAAAGACCTGATATATTTTGGATCTAGAGAAGATATTTTACATTCAAAGTTTATCTATAAACTTATTATCTGTATCCAAACTAGCGCCTACGGGCTTTGATTTTCAGTTTAAAGACATTTCATTTCTGATTATTAAAGATTCAGTAATTGTTGGCTATGGTATATTGACAGATGGATTATATAGTGTAGATCTAGATTTAAATTATTTTCAATCATTCACTATAATGCATGATAACAGTAGTTATATCAATGTGAAAAACAACAATCCGTCTAGCTTATGCCACGAGAGATTAGGACATGTCTCCATAGAGTGTCTTAAAAGATTAGTGAAGAAATGTGTCATTCAAACACTTGACTTCACTAATTTTGGAACTTGCATAACATGCATAAAGTGAAAGCATACTAGAAAGTCCAGTAAAAGAGCTAGAAGAAGCAATTCAAAATAAATGCTAATTCACATTGATATCTGTGGACCATTTACCCACCCTTGTATGAATGATCAAGAGTATTTTATTACTTTTATTGATGATTTCACAATATACATGTATCTATACCTTCTGACTAACAAATCTAATGCACTCGATGCTCTCAAGGTCTATAAGTTAGAGGTAGAGAAACAATCTGGCTTGAGTATCAAAATCATGAGATCTGACAGAGGTGTTGAATATTATGGTAGGTTCACAGAAGGAAGCCAAAGACCTGGTCTATTCGCTAGATTCCTTCAGGAATACGGAATCATAGCTCAATATACGACGCCTGGCACGCCACAATAAAATGGTGCAGCCGAAAGAAGGAACCGTACTTTGATGGATATGGTAAGGAGCATGACAATTGTCTCATCTCTCCCTCCTCGCATGTGGAGTGAAGCCTTGAAAACGACCGTGTACGTCTTAAATAGGGTTCCATCCAAGTCAGTTCCTAAAGCACCTTTTGAGTTATGGAATGGATGGAAGCCCAGTTTGAATCATGTGCACATATGGGGCTGTCAAGTGGAGGTTAGGGTATATAACCCGTATGAAAAGAAATTAGACCCAAGGACAATCTGTGGTATTTTCATTGGCTTTGCAAAAAATCCAAGGGTTATATATTTTATTGTCCCTCTCACATGCTTAAAGTTGTAGAAGCAAGGAATGCCAAGTTTCTTGAGGAATTTAACACTGATGAGAGCCGACTCATAGAGTTGTGAAAAAAGTAGTGTAGGAGACAACACCTTTATGTAGTGGTATTGAACCTAGTGGGCTCACACCTGTTGTCGGTCAATACCTACCTATTCGGATCCCAACTTATGAAGAAGTGATCAATGATCTTCCTATCCAGATCTCTCATGAAGATGTGGCTCATGAATCAGTCATTTAGAAACTACCACCAGTGGAGACTTCACCACAACCACTAGATCAATCAGATCTACTGAGATCTTCAAGAGTCAAAAGGTCGGCTATTGCAGCTGATTATATTTTATATTTGTAAGAGACAGACTACATGTTTGGACTAAATCAAGACCCCATCACGTTTTCAGAGGCCGTAAGGCGTATAGATTTTGGAAAATTGTATGAAACTATGAAGGATGAATTATATATATATAATAATAATTAATTTATTTACAATACAATATTACAATTAATATTAATTATTCCCAAAAAATTCGAAATTCAAAAGAACTCGAAATTCTATGAAATTCGCTCCATAGCTAAATACTGACGTTACGAATCCAATGTCGAAGTCAAAACTCAAATCCGACAAACAATCATGTATGGGATCTAGCAGAATTACCAGAAGATCAAGTATGGCAAACAATCAAGTATGGGATATAGTAGAATTACCAAAAGATTTTTGGGTTGTATGTTCCAAATGGGCCTACAAGAAAAAAGTTGATACCTTTGATAACATCGAACGATATAAGCCAAGACTTGTTGCCAAAGGTTTCTTTCAAAAGGAGGACATAGATTACCATGACACCTTCTCTCTGGTATCTAAGAAGGGCTCACTACAGATTATCATGACCCTCGTAGCTCATTTTGAACTGGAGCTACATCAGATGGATGTCAAAACGACATTCTTAAATGGGAACATAAAGAGGAAGTATACATGAGCAGCCTGAAGGTTTCGTTTCAGGGAATGACTTTAACCTTGTATGCAAACTAAAGAAATCAATATATGAGCTTAAACAAGCCTCACAGCAATGGTATATAACGTTCCACAATGTTATTAGCTCATTTGGATTCGAGGAAAATATTGTGGACAAATGCATATACATTAAGGTCAGTGGGAGCAGATTCATGTTTTTAGTCCTATATATAACGACATTTTGCTAGCAAGTAACACTTTGGGAATGGTATGAGAGACTAAACAATTTCTCTCTCAGAATTTTGATATGAAAGATTTAGGGAGGCTTCCTATGTTTTTGGAATTGAGATACATAAAGATAGATCTAGAAAGATCTTGGGGCTATCTCAGAAGACCTATATCAACAAAATTCTGAAAAGGTTCAATTTGAGAAATTTTTCTAGCTCAATAGCTCCTATTGTGAATGGTGACAAATTCAGTTTGTCGCAATGTCCCCAAAACTCTCTGGAATTGGAATCCATGAAAAACATTTCATATGCGTCTGTGGTCTGCAGTTGGGTCTATTTAGAGGTTTGCACTAGATTAGACATTGCTTTCGTCATGGGGATGTTGGGAAGATATCAAAGTAATCCTAGGATAGAGCACTGGACAGCTCCCAAGAAAGTTATGTGATATATCTAGGGGACAAAATATTACATGCTTACATATAGAGGGTCTGACCATCTGGACCTGGCCGGATACACATATGCAGACTTTGCACGCTGTCAATATTTGAGGAAATCCACTTCTAGCTATATTTTTATGTTGGCTAGTGGTGTTGTGGCTTGAAGGAGAACCAAGAAAACACTTATTGCATCCTCGACTATGGAGGAAAAATTTATTGCATGCTATGAAGCAACTAAGCAAGCATTATGGTTGAAGAATTTTTCTTCAGGGCTTAAGGTGTTGGATACAGTTCTGAAGCCAATGAAGCTTCTATATGACAATGCTGTAGCAGTGTTCTTTGCTAAGAATAATAAAAGTGGGACTCGCAGCAAGCACATTGATATAAAGTTTTTGGTAGTTAGAGAGAATGTGAGGGAGAGTAAAATCATTATTGAGCATATAGGCACACTGCTCATGGTAGCAAATCCCATGACTAAGGGGATCCAACCTAAGTTCAAAATTCATGTCGACAGAATGAGACTTGTGGACTCATTTGATGGTTAAGTGGTCATTACATTTCATTGTAGCTCTCTTATTGATTAATGCAATATTTTTAGTTTTCTTTTATCTCTTGTACACACTAAAGTAATGATAGAGATATTATATTGCGTTAAAGAGTGGGAGCATCCATTCACAAGGATTGACACGACATAAAGCACTTGGTAGGGTTTAATGATTACACTGTAATTATGAATGGAAAATATCCACCATTTAGATACAACCATTGTAGTTCATGTAGTTGTAACGTCCTATACATGTATAAAGACATCACATAAGGTTTGGGCCAAGAGTCACTGTGATTTTTTGATAGTTTGTATGGCCATACGATAATTCCTTGTTGTTCACTATCACCCTATGAGTCTAGTTATTTTACTCTTATAGAACATATTAATTATTATTTTAAATGATAAGAGGAACTCTCAACTATTGAATCAAGTGGGAGAATTTTAGATTACCTATATGATTCAACTCGTAGGAGTCTGGTAGGGTGATTAGTATATAGAGGTGACTCTCTAGGCCTAAGTGTGACAAGTGGTTTTAGTTAGATCGGGGTTTCTTATCACGATCCTCAAGATGGAAGGAAGGACGGCCCCGATCATTCAGGGCTTGCTTGAGGCCCAGGATTTGGGGTATATAAGGATTTTAACCCATCTTAAAATCCATCTGGTTCTCTCCCTAAAAACTCCAAAAGCCCGAGCCGCTCACAATCATTAATCACGACTTAGGGTTTTTCCGATTTCTCTGCTCCCAGTCGTTGTCCCCCTACCTCTCCTGTAGGGCGGAGCATCGTCGTTTTGGAGCACCTCCCGAGTCCTCTTCCTCCGGTGGTTTCGCATTACCGAAAGAGGTCGATTTTCTTTGGTGTTCACGCTGCAGCAACCACCCGTCCACCAAAGACCCGATCCGAACTGTTCTTCTTCATCGAGGTCTAAAGTCGATCGTCCATATAAGCTTTCTATGGCTGGAGGTAAAACTCCTATATACCTTATCCTTCTCTCCGCTGCACTAGGGCTTTTCACTAGAATGGTTTTGTGTTTTACATATTGATGATTTTGTTGGTGCAATCATACTGATCTGGAAGTGATCAAGCATGTAGCCTCACTGCCAACTCAGTTTGAGCCTATCAGGGTCGCACATAAGATTGTGGAAAAATTGGGAGATTGAATTTGTATTGTATAACTCATGTGATGAGTTGAAATAAATTGAAAAGGCTTAAAATATTCTAAGGCAAAAGGCGTTGAGTGTGTTGAGTTCACTCAACGTCATTCAACGCATCTGACCTTTGGTGTTGAGTGTGTTGAGTTCACTCAACGCCATGACATAGAAACATTGATAGTGTTGGGATCACTCAACTCCAAGGTGCAGAAGTCGAACGCAGTTCGATGAATCTGGCCTTTGGCGCAGAAGTCGAATGCAGTTCGATGAATGTCATTCGACGAATGACATTCGACGAATCTGGCCTTTGGGATAGAAGTCATGCGTCATTCGACGAACGCTGTACGACAAATGTAGTTTGACGAATGTCGTTAGACGAGTCTGGCCTTTGGCGCAGAAAGCGTTGACTGTGTCGAGCTCACTCGACGCCCGTGTTGAGTCAAATGTTGACTTGCTGAATTCTGGAATCTAAGTCTTAGGTCAGCGGATTGCGACGGGAAGTTGTTCTATTTATCTCCTGGAGTATAAATTGGAAGTTTTTAGTGTTTTCTGTTTATGGTTTTCTCTTTCTGTCTAAGTACACGAGCCGTACTGTGCGATAAGACTGATAACCCTAGAAAGTTGACGGAAGCCGTTCAACCTTCATCGTCGTCGATTCTGATACCGATCCCGGCAAGTGTCGTCGCCGCCTCTCCTTTAACAGATCTAGTCGTCTGTGGAGACACTGAGTGTCCTCTCCAGACCTAGCGCTTTTGCGACTAGTTGCCACAGGTTCTCCCGATCATGTCGATTTCCTGTAGAGGCGCGGATATACTTTCTACGCTCAAGACTCTAGCCCCTAAGTGGCCAACCCGATTCTTCTGGAGCATCTAGGTTGAGTTCATAATCAATCCCTCAAAGGTAATTTTATTACAAAATGTTTTACTTCTTGATTCATGAATATTGTCAGATTTGAACTCGTTTCAGTTTTTCTTGTTCTTATTTCCACTACGCGCACAAATGTTGTGCCATCCCCAAAACCCAAAAGTGGTATCGGTCGGAGGTTGCCGACAATATTCATTGTTTCAGAAGTTATTAAATCCATGATGTGTAGATTTGGAGATTTAGAAGTGTTCTAAATGCTCAAATTTAGTCTTGGATATTCCCAAGAACACATGTGATTTCTTAAGTTTACTCCTTAACAGTAACCGTCACTTTGTTTGTTTGTGAAACTAAGCATGTGTTAGATTTTGAATCTCACATGAAGTGACGAGCTTGTCTATTGTGTAAGTGGAGTTTGTGTTGCTCATGTCCAATGCATGTAGGTCTGAATATTTAGGAATATTCTAGATGTTCAGACTTAGCCCAATTCATCAAGAGTTGATGATTCTTATGCACACCTGAGATGCATTTGGATTATGCTTGTTGAATTTTATTTTGCTTGATGTGGACACTGGCGTTGAAATTTGTGAAGTGGAAGTGGTTGACGGGACAGGCCGGGAGGCATGGGCGGACAGCATTGGCGGACTAGGCGGACTGGGCGGACTGTGATGTGCGGCCTGGTGGAAGGTCTAGTGAAAAGCCGGCTGTCTTCTGAGCGGGTTGTTTGCATGGAGTCCGCGGACTGTGCGGCCTAGTATCTGTGAATAGAGAGGCTTGCGGACTGGTGCATTGCTCAATGGCCATGGTGCAAGCTTGTGCTGTTAGGCGGGTTGGCTCGTGTCCGCGGGAAGCTTGCAGACTGATGTGTCCGCGGTGTGGGCTGTTGCGGACTGAGCTTAGATCTTGGCTGAGGCCTTGTCGAGCTCTGGTGGTACAGCAGGTGCTTTGCTGTGGAGGTCATTGGCGGCCTAGTTTTGGAGTCCGGGAGATGGTTGCTGCATTGGACAGGAGTGCGAGGAGTTTGCGGACTGCTGGCGGTCAGTGCTTCGGTGTTTGGCGGACGAGAGTTTGAGTCCGCCATGCTCGCATTGGCCTTTGATGGTTTTGGACTTGGTCACACTCTGTGCCAAGACCATGGTGTCCGCAGTATCCGCCAAGTCCGCTGTGACCGGGCAGACTGTTTCTATCTGCCTTTGGTCGTGGACTTGTGGCGGATTGAGGTGTGAGTCTTGCGGACTGCTTCGAGTTTGGGCGGACTGCCATTGAAGGGGATTGCTGTCCTGCAGTGGTTGGAGCTGTGCGGGCTGATGTCTTGTCCGCATAGCTTGGGTGGACTGGAGAGGGTTCGCCAATGTTGCCTTGCTCCTGGGTGTTTTCCTTGGTATCCGGCTAAGTCCTTGCGCACTCGGCGGACGGTGTTTTGTTATCGCGTGGGCTGGGGCGGTGTCTCTATCTCTAGGGCGGTGACCACACTCCTCACCTCGCCTATAAATAGGACCCCCTGACATGTCTACAGTAACTTGAGTGAACAGTAAGTTGGGTTGGGCAAGGAGCTGCGGTCTTAGTTTGTCTGTCCGCGCGGATTGATTCAGTGCTGACGTTTGCTGTGTGCAGGTCGCGCGGGTTGCTTCAAGGAGCCAGGAGTTTGGCTGTGACTTCGGTCAAGTACTTGGAAGAGTGCGGTCTCTGCGGATTCAGCAGGAGGTCGCTCTGCGTCTTGTCAGCTCTGTTTTATCTTTGCCAGCTTCAATAACCTGTCTGCCGGCTTCAGGCGGGTAGGAGGTGTTCCTCAGTTCAGCCTCAGTAGGAGACGAATAACGGTGTGTCCGCGCGGCCTCGCGGCTTCGGCAAACCCCATGGCTATTCGGCGAACTGCAGCTAAGTGCGGGCGATCTCTGCCGACTCGGCGACCTTGGCGACCTCGGCGGTCTCGGCGGACTCCGGTGCTGTCCGCCCGGCTTGTTTTTTTGGTGCTTTCTGTTTACAGCTATTATACTAGCGAAATCATGTCTCGCTATGTATGCCTCGTGTTGTAAAGAAGTGAATGAATAAAAGACCTGCTTGTGCTTCCATTGTTTGTTGGGATTAACCCTTGTTCCTTGGTTTTCCGCTGGTTCAACGTGAGAACTGGTTAGTTCCGAAGATATTAATTTGGCGTTTGGGTTATCTTGCTGACCACGTTGAGAAAATTTAACATGGTATCAGAGGGAGGTTCAGTTGCATGAGCGGAAGTCAACCAGCATTGTTACTCAGTGATTGAGTGGTGCTCAACCTGTGTTGTTGCTCGGAGCTTCTGAAAGAGTGCAAACATGTGTTGCATTGGAAGAGAGTTTTGCAAGAGGTCTGGGCATTCAACTCTTAACGCCGACTAACTTCAAGAAGTGGAAGTCGTGCATGAAGAGTTATCTTCTTGGCGAGGAGCTGTGGGAAGTCATCGGTGGTGACGACAGACCGGAAGTGACTGCTGCGTTCGATACTGCTGAGCAGGTTAGGCTCTGGAGAAGAACAAATGCTAAGGCGGAGTTCATTCTGAAGAGAGCTGTGTCTCCGAAACTGTTTGATCACATCGTTGGGTGTGAGTCGGCTGCTGATATTTGGACAACCATTGATGAGTTGTTCAATAGGAAGAATGTGGCGCGGCTTCAGTTCCTGAAGAATGAGTTGGCCAGGGCAACTCAGGGAGAACTTTCCATCTCCAAGTACTTCTTAAAGATGAAGAGCTTGTGTGCTGAGCTGTCGGCACTGGATCCTGATGAGCCGATCTCCGAGGCTAAGATGAAAAGGCACATTATCCGCGGCTTGCGGAAAGAGTATGTGGCCTTTGTCACATCTGTTCAAGGGTGGGCTACCCAGCCGTCTTTGCTGGAGCTGGAGAATCTGCTTGCATCGCAGGAGAGCTTGGCAAGGCAGATGGCTGGAGTGAACCTGAATCAGGAAGGCAGCGAAGCTCTCTTCTCAGGAAAGAAGAAAGGATGGGAAGGGAAGAGGAAGAAGAAGGTGCATGTCGTTGGTGAGATGGAGACTTTAACTTCATATCAGCCGGAGAGGAGCAATGCTCCTAAGGACTGGAAGAAGAACCTGAAGTGCTACCGGTGTCATCAGCGAGGGCACTTCAAGCGGGAATGCAAGGTCAAACTATAGCCTGGGCATGCTGCGGGAAAGGAGGAAGCTTGCTCAAGAAGTGAAGAAGCAGGATGGGGCGGAGCTTTTATGACGGGCACTTGTGTCCGGGCCTTGTCTGCTGAGGACTTCAACAGCGAGTGGATCGTGGACTCCAGGTGTGGTCATCACCTCACCGGGGACAAGTCGAAGTTCACCTCCATGCAGGCGTACTCAGGTAATGAAGCTATTATCACTGTTGATAATACTGTTTATGCAGTAGAGAAAGAGGGGGTCGTGTCTTTGGGTAATGATTAGGGGCCACTCATGTTAAGGAGTGTGTATCACGTGTCGGGCATGAAGAAGAACCTCTTCTCGGTGACCAATGCGGTGGACGCTGGGTATCACGTTCTGTTTGGGCCAACAGACATGAGGTTCCTTCGCAACGTATCAGCGGTTAAGGCTGATGTTGCTCATGTTGGAAGGAGGGTGAAGAACTTATTTGTTCTTTCCACCAATGCTTATGTTGATAAAATGAGGGCCAATGATAGTGCTGCTATCTGGCATGAGCGGCTGGGGCATGTTGGCATGGACAAGCTGAAGACGATGGCTAGTAGAAGTTTGGTGAGGGCGTTGCCTAAGTTGTCCTCCTTTGGTGACGGGCATGTTTGCGCTGGCTGTCAATACGGTAAGACACATCGCCTTCCGTTTGATAAATCACAAACAAGGAGCAAGAAACCATTGAAGTGTATTCATGGCGACCTGATGGGACCGACGATTACTGCCAGCCTTGGTGGAAGCAGATACATGCTTGTCTTGGTTGATGACTATTCAAGGTATACTTGGGTGTACTTCTTAAAGGAGAAGTCGGAAGCCTTCCGTTTGTTTGTGGAGTTTAAGGAGTTGGTAGAAGGCCGGCTTGGCTTGCGGATTAAGAAGCTTAGAACTGATAACGGGGGTAAGTTTGTCTCCTCCGAGTTTTCTAACTTCTGCAGGAAGCACGGGATCCAACGGGAGATTACTTGTGCCTACACTCCACAACAAAATGGGATAGCGGAGCGGAAGATCCGTCATCTGACGGAGACCTGCAAATGCTGGCTTCATGCGAAAGATATCCCAAGGTCCTTTTGGGCGGAGGGAATGTCTTGTGCTGCTTATGTTATCAACCGGATGCCACTCAGCCCTATCAACATGAAGACTCCTGTTGAGCTGTTGCTGAAGGAGAAGCCGAGTGTTGGGCACCTTAGGGTGTTCGGTTCAACTTGCTATGTGCATGTCCCGGATGCTTCACGGACAAAGCTGGATGCGAAGGCAAGAAAACTTGTCTTTGTTGGCTACGATGAGCGGAAGAAGGGATGGAAATGCATGGACCCTGTGACGAAGAAGTTCGTGGTATCAAGAGACGTTGTCTTTGACGAGCTGACGTCATATGGAGGTGGCTCGGTGGAGCTAACCAGAAGTAGCAAGGTTGATGAAGCACCAGTGGTAGCTGCTGAAGGCTTGGAAGAGGAGCTTGATGTTTCACCAGCAGCTCCTGTTGCTTCGAACTCCGAGGCTGAGCCTTCTGGCTAAGAAAGCAGGGGGAGCACTGCTCAATGCTTGCCCCAAGTAGGAGTGGAGTCCGAAGAAGCAACGGAAGCCGTGAGCAAGGAGCCGACCCTTCGGAGATCGAAGAGGGTGGTTAAGCCACCGGCTCGGTACTGTGATGGGAATGCAGTGAGCTTTGTCTCCTGCTTCTTTGCAGGTCCTCTGGATGAGCGAGAGCCTGCAAACTTCAACGAGGCCACTGGAGTGAAGGATTGGGAAGGTGCCATGAAAGAAGAGATTGATGCTCTGAAGAAGAATGAAACCTGGGACCTTGTGCCCAAGGTTGATGACATTACTCCGGTTACTTGTAAGTGGGTGTATAAGTTGAAGAAGAAGGCTGATGGGAGCATTGATTGTTTCAAGGCTCGCCTGGTCGCTAGAGGATTCTCACAGCAGTATGGAGAAGACTATGAGGAGACATTCAGTCCAGTTGCGAAGATGACTTCAGTAAGAGTGGTGATCGCCTTGGCTACTAGTAAGGGATGGAGGTTGTGGCAACTCGATGTGAAGAATGCCTTTCTTTACGGAGAGATTGACAAGGACATCTTCATGGATCAACCGCTTGGTTTTGTCTCTGAAAAGCATCCGGACTATGTCTGCAAACTCAGGAAGGCTCTCTATGGGTTGAAGCAAACTCCTAGAGCGTGGTATGGGAAGATTACAGAGTACTTGCAATTCTGTGGATACCTTGCTTCTAACTCGGATTCAAGCTTGTTCGTCAAGAAGAAGGGAGAGCTACGAGTCTTGGTCCTGCTGTATGTGGATGACATGATCATCACAGGGAATTCAGAGGGGTAAGTAGCAAGGCTCAGGGCTGAGCTTTCTATACGCTTCGAGATGAAAGACTTGGGAGAGTTGCATCACTTTCTCGGTCTGGAAGTGAAGAGGAAGGAGTGCGGGATTATCATTAGCCAGAAAGGGTATGCTGATCGCATCGTGAAGCGGTTTGGCATGGGCGAAGGGAAGAAGTGCTCTACTCCACTGGAACCTGGGCTGAAGCTTCGACGAGATGAGGGAAGGGTTCTTCATGATCACTTGGTGTTCAGGGCTCTTGTTGGGAGCTTGATTTACCTGACGATTACAAGACCAGACATTGCTTATGCTGTTGGCCACGTAAGTCGGTATATGGCTGAACCAAGGCAATCCCATCTAGTGGCGGCAAAAGGAATTCTGAAGTATGTCAAGGTGACTTCTGACATGTGACTCCTCTATGGAAGGGACTCAGAGTTTGCATTGCTCGGGTACACGGATGCTGACTATGGCGGTTATTCGGATGATCGGAGGTCTACTTCAGGTTATGTGTTCACTTGCGGTTCAACTAGCATCTCGTGGTGTAGCAAGAAGCAGGACTCAGTGTCGGTTTCAACCACGGAGGCGGAGTATAAGGCTTCGGCCTTGGCTGCTCGGGAAGCCATTTGGTTGAGGAGGCTTATAGAGGATGTTCATGAAGAAGTGCAAGGGCCTACTTTACTCCGGGGTGACAATGAGAGTGCTCTCAAACTGGTTAACAATCCAGTGTGTCACGCCAGAACCAAGCATATAGAGATTGATCACCATTTCATCAGGGAGAAGGTGTTGGAAGGATCTCTGCTGGTCGGGCATGTTTGGAGTGAAGATAATCTTGCTGACATCTTCACGAAGCCACTGTCGAAGGGGCCCTTTGAACGCTTGCGCAGCTTGCTGGGCTTGGTCACCACTTCTCACTTCAAGGGGGAGTGTTGAAATTTGTGAAGTGGAAGTGGTTGACGGGACAGGTCGGGAGGCCTGGGCGGACAGCATTGGCGGACTGGGCGGACTGGGCGGACTGTGATGTGCGGCTTGGTGGAAGGTCTAGTGAAAAGCCAGCTGTCTTCCGAGCGGGTTGTTTGCATGGAGTTTGCGGACTGTGTGGCCTGGTATCTGCGGATAGAGAGGCTTGCGGACTGGTGCATTGCTTAGTGGCCGTGGTGCAAGCTTGTGCTATTAGGCGGGTTGACTCGTGTCCGCGGGAAGCTTGCGGACTGATGTGTCCGCGATGTGGGCTGTTGCGGACTGAGCTTAGAGCTTGGCTGAGGCCTTATCGAGCTCTGGTGGTACAGCAGGTGCTTTGCTGTGAAGGTCATTGGCGGCCTGGTTTTGGAGTCCGGGAGATGGTTGCTGCGTTGGACAGGAGTGCGAGGAGTTTGCGGACTGCTGGCGGTCTGTGCTTCAGTGTTTGGCGGATGAGAGTTTGAGTCCTCCATGCTCGCATTGGACTTTGATGGTTTTGGACTTGGTCACACTCTGTGCCAAGACCATGGTGTCCGCGGTATCCACCAAGTCCACTGTGACCGGGCGGACTGTTTCTATCTGCCTTTGGCCGTGGACTTGTGGCAGATTGAGGTGTGAGTCTTGCGGACTGCCTCGGGTTTGGGCGGACTGCCATTGAAGGGGGATTGCTGTCCTGCAGTGGTTGGAGCTGTGCGGGCTGATGCCTTGTCCGCATAGCTTGGGCGGACTGGAGAGGGTTCGCCAATGTTGTCTTGCTCCTGGAGGTTTTCCTTGGTATCCGGCTAAGTCCTTGCGGACTCGGCGGACGGTGTTTTTCTATCGTGCGGGCTGGGGCGGTGTCTCTATCTTTAGGGCGGTGACCACACTCCTCACCTCGCCTATAAATAGGACCCCCCTGGCAGGTCTACAGTAACTTGAGTGAACAGTAAGTTGGGTTGGGCAAGAAGCTGCGGTCTTAGTTTGTCTGTCCGCGCGGATTGATTCAGTGCTGACGTTTGCATTGTGCAGGTCGCGCGGGTTGCTTCAAGGAGCCAGGAGTTTGGCTGTGACTTCGGTCAAGTACTTGGAAGTGTGCGGTCTCTGCGGATTCAGCAGGAGGTCGCTTTGCGGCTTGTCAGCTCTGTTTCATCTTTGCCAGCTTCAATAACCTATCCGTCGGCTTCAGGCAGGTAGGGGGTGTTCCTCAGTTCAGCCTCAGCAGGAGACGAATAACGGTGTGTCCGCGCGGCCTCGCGGCTTCGACAGACTCCGTGGCTATTCGGCGAACTGCAGCTAAGTGCGGGCGATCTCAGCGGACTCGGCGACCTCGGCGACCTCGGCGGACTCCGGTGCTGTCCGCCCGGCTTGTTTTTTTTGGTGCTTTCTGTTTACAGCTGTTATACTAGCAAAATCATGTCTCGCTATGTATGTCTCGTGTTGTAAAGAAGTGAATGAACAAAATACCTGCTTGTGCTTCCATTGTTTGTTGGGATTAACCCTTGTTCCTTGGTTTTCCGCTGGTTCAACGTGAGAACTGGGTAGTTCCAAAGATATTAATTTGGCGTTTGAGCTATCTTGCTGACCACGTTGAGAAAATTTAACAACTGGTTAGGTGTTAACCATGATTAAGGAGTTAATAAACTAATTAAAATCCCTTAAGTAATATTAAGCATTCAGATGCTTTCCGATGGATGACACTCTTCCTGCCTCAATCGATGAAGTGTGGGCTTGACAAAATAAGGTGCATTAATCTATCTTAGTGAATGTGCGAGCGGATAATTGTGATATCTCACTGTCGACATCAGGTCTAACTTAACTGGGTGACCTCAAAGGTTGAGTGTCGGGAGGCATAGGGCTGGAATGCACTATATGATGGATGCGAATTAAGAGTTATTCGTCAGTCATACAAGAATTGCATAATGATGCAATTGGGAAGCGTTGCCTACCTAAATAGCTGCATTGTGAGAGAAAAGTCAAAGTTGACTCATATTGTTAGTGAAATATGGATCTTGTCCACTAAGAGGGTTACTCGCTAAACTCTTCGAATTGATATTGTGGGTTATCAGTTTGATAAAAATAGTTGGAGTTATTTTGACTAAAGTCCTAATTGAAAAATAAATTGTATTTTGAAATGTAGTACAAATTTGTTTTGCTTGTATCCCTATAGAATTTCCGTGGCAAGTGGTTCACACTCCACCCTATCCCTCAGAGTGATCCTTAAGAAGGATAAGATAAGGTGGACTAATTATTTGGACTGGTACAGGAACCTTAGAATTGTTCCCAAGCAAGAGCGTAAGCTCTATGTTTTGGAAGAGGAATCCCTGGATTAGCCTATCGGGCTTGCACCCTGTGCTGATAAATATACTTATAAGAAGTATCTCGACGACTCCTTAGACGTAGAATGTCTCATATTAGCGACCATGAACTCTGAACTTCAGAAGCAACATGTGAACATGGGTTGTAAGGACATTGATGAGCATCTTAAAAAAATGTTTCAAGTGCAAGCTCATCAATAGAGATTAGATGTCACTAAGGCGTTGTTCCAGTGTAAGATGGGAGCTTGGGACCTAGTAGGGATTCACGAACTCAAGATGATTGGGTATATCAAGAACCTTGAAAGACTGGGGTTCTCTTTGGGCCAATAGTTGGCTACAGACCTAATATGCAATCGTTGTCAGACAGTTATGAGCAGTTTATCATAAAATATAACATGAATGAAATAGACAAGACACTGCCCGAGCTCCTAGGCATGTTGCGAACTGCCAAGATAAACATGAAGAAGGCCAAGTCTGCTAGCCCCATATTGATGGTGCATAAAGGCAAGGGCAAGGCCAAGGGCTTTAAGAAGACGATGGTGGGACCTAAGTCTGCACTGGAGCCCAAGACTTCTGCACTAAAAAAGAAAGGCTTGATGAAAGAGGGAAAGTGCTACAACTGTGGCAAGGATGGACACTAGAGGAGTAACTGTCCTTATGTGGAGGGTTTGTAAAAGCTGAGGGGAGGTATGACTTCCGCTTTAGGTATTTATGTTATAGAGATAAACCTTTCTGCTCCTTCATCCTGGGTATTGGATACCAGATATGGTTTTAACATTTGTATAAATGTGTAGGAACTGGAAAGGAGAGGAATGATGAGTAAAGGAGAGGTGGACCTGCGCGCTGGAAATGGAGCAAGAGTTTTTGCTGGTGCCGTGTGGGTTTATCATCTTGCTTTGTCCAGTGGGCTTATAATAGAATTAGATAATTGTTATTTTGTTCATTCCATAACTAGAAACATTATATAAATTTTATGTTTGGACATTTTTTGTTTTTATTTTATTATTTAGAACAATTGTTGTTCAATATTTAAGAATCATGTTTGTTATAGTGTAGCCCAAATGTTTAATGCTCTGTATGTTTTGAACTTAGACCATCCGATCTATAATATTGAAAATACTAAAAGACTAATAACAAATGACTCGAACCCTACGTATCTTTGGCATTGTCATTTGGTCCATATAAATGAGAAACATATATCCAAGCTCCATAAAGATGGACTATTGGACTCATTTGACTATGAATCATTTGAGAGATGCGGATCTTGTTTGTTAGCAAGATGACTAAAGTCCCTTTCACTGGAAACAATGGGAGGGCTGATGATCTCTTGGGTATAGTACATAGTGATGTATGTGGACCCATGAGTTCTATAGCTAGAGGTGGGTACTTCTACTTTGTTACATTTACCGATGATTTCAGTAGATATGGATACATGTATCTTATGAAGTGTAAATTCGAAACCCTTGAAAAGTTCAAAATGTTTAAAAACGAAGTAAAAAATCATCAGGGTAAGAAGATTAAAGCACTCTGATCTTATCGAGGTGGCGAATATCTAAGTCGTGAGTTCCATGATCATCTGATTGAGTGTGGTATTATATCACAGCTCACTCCATTTAGAACACCACAACATAATGGTGTGTCTGAGAGAAGAAATCGTACTTTGTTAGACATAGTGCGATCGATGATGAATCATGCAAATCTGTCTGTTTCCTTTTGGGGCTTTGCTCTAGAAACGGTTGCTTTAGCATTAAATCATGCTCCAATGAAAGCGGCTCTAAAGACACCATAAGAGATGGACTGGGAAGCATCCCAGTATGTCATTCAGTAAGGTTTGAGGTTGTGAGGCATACGTGAAACATCAAATGCCTGATAAGCTAGAACTCAAATCTGATAAGTGTTATCTTGTGGGGTATCCTAGGGAAACCAAAGGGTACTACTTCTATCTATCATCCGAGGGCAAAGTGTTTGTTACAAGTATTGGTGTATTTCTTGAGAAATAGTTCTTAAGTAGAAAGACATCCATGGTACAACTTGAAGAAGTTCAGGAACCACAAACTGTGAATGAACCAGAATTGAGTCCTGAGTCTGGACTATAAGTAGTTGTAGCTAGAGAACCTTCTTAGGAAACACAAGTTCCCCATAGATCTGGTAGACCAAGGTTTGAGCCTGAGAGTTATGGATTTCTCATGTCTCAAAGAGATCTGGTGGATCGGACTCTGAGAATTCGCTAGAGGCCATGAAATCTGAAATGGACTCCATGTATGAAAACCAAGTATGGACTTTGGTGGAACCACCTGAAGGGGTAAGACCTGAAAGTCCACCTAGTGTCAACTACCTTCACCTATGGGGTGGGGGGAATAGGTGTCTTGCAGCATTTTTGCGGAATTTAAATCGTACCTGCACACGAAAACAAAACAACACAGCACAGAAAGGACACAAGCAATTTATAGTGGTTCCCCGATTTGGGTACATCCACTTTCCCCCTTCGACCTATCTCCCAACCAGGGACGACTCAGTCACTTCACCAATAGGATTGAAATCCAATCCTTGCACTAACGGAAGGAAGCGTTCCACACGTAGGAGTCACCACTCCCACAACACGGGTTGCACCCAACCCTTACAACTAGGAACCAACGTTCCTTTACAACCAAAATTGAAAATAGAATGTACAAGAAATACAAACTACTTATGGAGACTAAGGTGTCCCTCTTCGTTCGATGACGTGTTCTTGAAGTCGACGAAGAGTTCACAACCATAGATCTCACTTGGAAAGAATCTCCCCGAAACCGGCGGCGGCAAGAAGGGCGGCGGCTTGGTTCTCGGAATCGGCGGCGACAACGGCGTGCTGCGACTGTTCTTTGGACATTCAATCTTCGTAGCAAAGCTAGCAAGATCTACCAACGGTCACACTAGGATCGATCGTCTCGATCGATTCGGAAGGGGAAGGTTTTCCCGATCAACGAATCAAGAGACAAAGGATCTCTGGTTAGACGCGTGAGACACTGTGCTTGGCTAAGCTTCTATCGCTGGGAGATCTGGAAGAAACCACCGGCGATCAACTGGACGAGCGGCGACGGTCGCGGAGCGGATTTCACGATCTAGGTCAAGGTCGGCAGCTCGGCTTCGTTTTTTTGTATATCGTCCTTTTACTGTTCAAAAGTACCGATGTATTTATACATTAGGTCTTCAAGATGATCGTTGTGGGCCCCACCAACAAGAAACCCCAAGCCCGGTTCAAAACAGCGCCAGCGACTGAGTCCGGTCTAGCGGGTTCTAGAAAATTCGCCTAAGGCAAAATCGGCGAGAATCGAAGGTGATTCTCGACGATTCGGCGAGAATCACTAGTGATTCTCGCCGAATCACTTGGTGATTCTCGACGATTTTGACTTAGTGACAGATAAGCACGCTCTGAGTTAGCCAGAGAGAATCAGCTAGAATCAGCTAGTGATTCTCGACGATTCGGCGAGAATCACTAGTGATTCTCGCCGAATCGGCGAGAATCACTTGGTGATTCTCGTCGATTATTACTTAGACGATTTTTCGTCTTTCCACCCATGAGCTGCTCTTTGACCCATCCTTACTCCTTGTCTGCTCTTGCATTATCACAACCCTGTACTTGAAAATAAGTACACTCTAATAGAGAGAGTACACGTAGGCCAACACACTGATCTACTCAACGAGGGATTACGTCGCGCAGACCCGTGTATATTGACCTACTGCACCCTGACATTGGTGTGTACTTAGCGTGGAATAACTGCAAGCACAACTTGAGAGATTTTATCAAATACATTGTGAATTCATCTTAGCTTGACAGGTGGCTTCCTCAAATCCAGGTAATTGTGGATACAATACCCAACAATCTCCCCCTATTTGACGAAGCCAAAATCCTACTAGCTAAGATGAATACCACCATCCAGATAATATATACAACATATAGAATTTAAAGATACGACACAAGGAAATAAAGGCAAACAGATCAAAGCTTGAGTCAATCATAAATTCATATACATATATATATATATATATTCCCAAAAATTGTTCATATAACAATAAGAAAAGATAAATGTGTTCTTGAGAGAATGACAAGCAATAAACTTATGTCTATTTCTCTTTGGCTAGGTCATTCTTGTGTTTTTGAGCCAGGAACTTCTTTCTTTGCCTCTCAACATACTCCTTGGGCTTTGGATAGTATCTGGGAGGAGGAGCTTTGTCTGCCACAGTGTTGGTCCTGAAAAAGATGTTCTGTTTAGCTTCATATGTCTTGTGCAGCTCCCACTCATGCTGGTTGTATACGTCGTTCCGATTGATTTCCCCTTTTTCTTGTAGCCATAACGTGTCCAAGATAATACTCTTTGATACCGGACTCCACTTTTCGTTCTTCACTTCATCCTCTTTCAATCAGATTTTCTTTTCAGCTTGCGTTTCCTTAGATGTCCCTTCTTGAGTTTTTCTCTTGTCCCTAGCTTTTGCTAGGGCTTCTTGGTCAAACATGGGCATCAGTTTTGCTTTGGAGGTGGCCCTAGCAGCCCTTTGAGCATCAGCTCCACTTAAAGGAACTTCTTCAGCACTTGCTCCCTCATCAACCGTAGTATTATTCCCAGGAGCAGGGTGACCCTCAGGATTTTCAAGGATATTGGTGCCTAACACTTGTTTGAGCATCCACCAGCAACTGTCATATACATATAAGTTTGACTGGTCAAAAGTTTTGATTATGATTTCCTGAAGCCCGGCCATCTTAGCTGTATATTCTTTCTCCCCCTTTTTGGCTTCGACGGCAATGGAGTTTGCATAAGAATGCAGTGACTCATCAATGTGCTTTGTAGTCTTGGAGAACTCGGTAATCAAGGCTTGTTGATTTTCGTTAAGAACCACCATGTTGGCATCAAATTTTTGGATGTTATTTGCCACTACATGAGCATTCTGATTAACTACTGCGAGAGTATCTGTGTTCTTTTTCAATCCGTCCATAAGAAGAGTTACAGCTTTGCCGGCTGCTGTATACTTGTCTTCGAACTTCTTTTCCATCAAATCCAGTTTGTGATTAATTTCCACAATATTCTTGAGCATTAGATTCTCAGATTTCTTAATTCTTTTTAACACTTTATTTTGAGCTTGCTCAAAAGACGCTTTGAGCTCATCCACTATACCTTGAATAACATTCACTGTGTGATTAGCTAGATCAGCTCGTAGTGGATGACCCTGAGGCATTCCTTGGCCTTGATCTTCAGCAGATTCACTTGTAGAGCTGGACACTTGCACAGTCTCTAAAGGGGGAATATTTGCAGCCTCAGTAGATTTCTCAGAAGTACTTAGCAGCCTCTGCTGAGATGACTCCCCCTCCACTGTAGCACTAGTTTTCTCAGGAACTATCTCAGGAGCTTGCTTTTCAGATGGAACTTCAGTGTCGTCCTGAGGCTCCAGTACTTCCTGTCTCTCATTTCCTTCTTCCTCATCCTCATCATCCATGATGTCATTCTCAACTACATCATTTTCCAAACCTTCCTCATCATTCTTCTCTACATCACCTCCGGCTCCTAGATCATTCACGTTCAGGGCTGCCTCATTTTCCACCACATCTTCACTTTCTTCTTGCAGATCTGCAACCGCATCTCTAGCTATCTGAGAGATGCCAGCTATGACATTAGCAGAAGCGGGTAGAGGCTCCCCCTCAATTCCTGTAGTCAGTGCATCAGGAACTTCACTGGGGATAGCCACGGAATCTGCTACAGTTCTGTCCTTGGCAGGAGATTCTTCTTATTCCACTACCACTGCAGCCTTCCCGATGCATCGCTCCCATCTGTCAAATACGCTGGAGTCCATTTTCTTCAAATAATGTAATGGAACTCCTTTACTCATGTCGTACCTATCCCCGTATAACTGATTAAGATATAGGCTGATGATTCTTCCAAAACTTGGAGTTCTGAGGGTGTCCTTAATCTTCTCAAAGAGCATAGCCCCCCAATTGAATCTCTTTCTGCAGACAATCGCCACAAGAATCTTGAACATGTCAGCTGAGATGTGGTCATGTGAGCCGGGTTTGCATATCAGTACTTTCCCAATGATGTCGGACAAGAGTTTCCCCTCCTCATTCATTTCTTTTCTCTTTATCGATCTGGTTCCTCTAGCTAGTACACAGAATAATAATGTCCTGACTTTATCATGTTCCTCCAGATAATCCTCGTGCTCAGAACTGGTGAGTTGCAAGTATTGGGTCAGTTTGCTTGCAGACATCTTGATCCTTGCACCTGCAACCTTACTCTTGATGATAGAGTCTTCATTCCGAAGTTTGGCGGTTGCGAAGAACTCCATCACTTCCTTGTCCAAAATTTTGTTGGGGTGCTACAGTATAAAAGAGAGTCCAGCCTCTTCAAGCATGATGATGATGTTTTTGAACTCATTTGAGGCATGTGAGAACCCGGTTCGAACCAACTCACATCCAGTGACCAGGCCGGCGGTGGTCCTTGGAGCCATTGCAAACCTAGGGAGGGAATCCCAAGTCTACGCCTAATCAGAAATCAAGAGAGAAGCTACACTAACAATAAGTCACTGTAAGGGTGAGGAGGTGGTTACCCAAAAGCGGAGGAGGTGAGAGTCGACGGAGACGACGGAAAACCTGGAGGCGCTCGCGTCCTTGTTTGATCGAAACCGCGGAGAAATCCCTGTACAAGCACCCTGGATGCGAGAAAAGAGGTCTACCGAAGAAAGAATCGGCGGGATTCCTGCGCGATATCGACGGAGGAGTCGACGGGATTCCGGCGGGATATCGATGGAGGAGTCTGCGGGATTCCAACGGTATATCGACTGAAACGCGGAATATCGATGGAAATGAGGAGGGAAGGAAGAGTCAGCGGGATTCCTTACGAAATGCGGAATACGAAGGGTCGGCGGGATTCCTGCGGGATATCGACGGGTTTCCTTGCGAAATGCGGAGTACGAAGGGTCGACGGGAGTTTTTCTAAATAGAAATCGATGGGATTCTTCAATAGAAATCTACGGGTTAAGAGGCATGCCGGATTCTCGAAATCTTCTGATATTCAAAGGATTTAGAAATCTTCTAAATATATATTTCTTGATACCAATTGTAAGTTTTAGTGACTTCCAATGACGTATCTTCTTTAATTTTCAGTGGGCTGATTTATGCCTGTAGAGGTTAATTCTCGAATCTACCAGTGAATTTACAGATAAATCTTTAGTAACGTATCTAAGGGTTATTTTTACAGAGTTAACCTTTCCTTAGATGTACATACATATATGTGTATATATAAATATATATATATATGTAAATGTCGACGCAATATGACTCAAGTATTTGAGCTGATCAAAAATACCTGGGATTATAAGATTTATCATTTAGCCCCTCTGGTTAAAGCATACCAGGCGTTCAATTTGAGTATACCATTGTAGATAGTACTTATGTTATTCCAGATACTTGTTCCAATGCATTCTTGAAACATCTTCTGTCTAGTTCCCATTACATTTACGGGAACCTAGACTACCCTGCAAAAGAGTGTTACCTTACCTTAGGAACCCAACATGTATTGGGTCCTAGGTTCTTGTTAGCATAAAAACTCGAATGCCTTCCCTCAGAAATCCTGTCAGGAAGACTACCTCTACCCAGAAGAGGTGGATAAGCCCTTGCCCTTGACATAGAGGGGTTGTGCCAATAGTCTATGACAAAGTGTCCCACCTTGCCACAGCACCAACACGTGTGAATGTTGTACCTCCGTTTCTGACCTGATCTAGTGACTGAGGTAGTCATGGTCCTAGGTCTAAACGGGATAGAGCCGGATCTGCTCACAAAATTGCCTCTTCCACTGTGACACTTGGAAGGATGGAAGGAATGCATATAGCGAGCGTCATGAGGCCTGGGAGGAGGTGCCATCCTTTCAGTCAGCACCCTTCCATAGGCCCCATGAGAACTAACTGCATGACTTCTAACCTCCCTTTCCTGTGTCCTAGGGTGGTGAGAAGCGCACTTAGATCTGATACCAGCAGATTTATGCCGAGTTGGGGCTGTGGCCGAGAATACAAAGGGTTCAGAATGAGCCTTAGGTATTCTCTCAAGGGTGGCCACGACAGCCCTTGCACTATGGGTGTCTCCACATGAGGGCAGATCACCCTTGCAGTGACCACGGTTGTTCCTGTGATCATACCTGAAGGCGTGATGAGTACCCTTCCTGCCTGGAGTGGGGGGTCTGAATACCGTTTCCCCATTGTTGGGTACATTGGTTTAAATGTACCTGATTTGAAGAAGCCTCACCCAACTCAATGATATACATCAAAATGTATTTGATGTGTTTTGAGTTTACTTGTGCAGGTTAAGTATTTGTAGGAAAGAAGAAAAAGTTTCTAAGTCCATGTGTCGACACCCAGGAGCAAAGTGTTGACACTTAAGAAGACTTGTGTCGACACCCAGGCAAGCAGTGTCGACACTTGGAGTATTTCTGTCGACACCAGGGATGCAGAGTCGACACCAGACAGAAAGTATCGACACAAGGAGCTGTGTCGACACTCAATGAAGAAAACCCAGTGAAGCTGTGTCGACACTTAGCAGTTGTGTCGACACCCAGTGAAACTGTGTCGACACTCAGCAAAAGTCAGCAGAGACTAAGTATAAGTGTCGACACCCAGAGCAATATGTCGACACACAGCAGAAAAGTCAACACTTGAAGAATGTGTCGACACAAGAAAGAAAGTGTCGACACTCAGCTGAAGACTCAACACTTGAAGAAAGTGTCGACACAAGGAGCTGTGTCGACACTTAGCAAAGATCAGCAAAATTCTAAGTACAAGTGTCGACACTAAGAAGTTGTGTCGACACTCAGCCAGAGTCTCGACAGAAGAAGAATGTGTCGACACAAGGAGTTGTGTCGACACTCAGCAAGTATCAACACTGAAGACATGTGTCGACACCAAGAAGAAGTGTCGACACTTAATAGATTCAACACATGAATATGTGTCGACACAAAGGAGATGTGTCGACACTTACAAGAATTCAACAATATACTGAAGTACAAGTACTTGTGTCGACACACATTATTAGTGTCGACACATGAAGAAGAAGCAGTGTCGAGATATAAAATCTACAACACAAGGAGTTGTGTCGACACCTTGTAGGCTAGTGTCGACACTTAGACAACTAATGTCGACACTTGGTCTATAAGTGTCGACACTTAAAGACAGACAGTCTCGACACTTTCAGACAGTTACAGAATTTTCAAGAACTGACTGGATGACTTGACAGCTGCCATTCCAGCCGGTCTACTGCACCTGTCAGAGTTGTCAGAATTCAGTTATGAACCGGACCAGCAGGTTACCATGAAGAAGGCCTATAAATAGGCTTATGCTATCTACAAAAAGTTGTTGTCCAAGTTGTACAAGTAATACAAAGAAGATCTAGCTATCAAGTGAAGATCTAAGTAGTTGGAGAGAGAGAGCTCCATCCAAGAAGTCAGCCGTTGGAACTAGGCTGAGAAGAAGGGTTTAGATTTATTCTGAATCTTAAGTAGCAGAGATCAAGGATCAACTGCAGAAGAGGTCAATCTTATTGAGTTATACATTCAAGAAGCTTTGAAGAAAGCCAAGTCAGATTGATTTCAGCTGAGTTCTTCCAAGAACTCATCAAGAAACTCACAACTCTTCTCTCTTTTCTCTGAGTTGTTGAGTTCCAATTTTTTGTATTCATATTATCTTGTAGGATCCTTAGGGATCTGAGTCTTTGTAAGCCTGTAATTATAAAGGCTGAGTGTAGGGCTTGAGTGCCTGAGTGTAGGAGATTTGAATCTCTGAGTGTAGGCCTATTGTGGCTGAGTGTAGGCCTTGGTGGCTGAGTGTAGGCCTTGGTGGCTGAGTGTAGGCTTTGAGAAGAGGCTGAGTTGTAGGGCCTTGGGCCTGAGCTGTAGGAAACTGTTTTGGGGTTCTGAGATAGTGGAGGAGTTTGGCCGAATCTAGTACACTGCTAGATAGGCGAAGGGGGAAAGTGGATGTACCCAAACCTTGGGGAACCACTATAAAACTATGTTTCTACTGTGTGCTTGTGGAATTCTGTGATTGCTGATTATGTACTGTGATAAAGTAGATTTAATTCTGTGTTATAAGTTGAATTCTGCCTAAAAAGTCAAAAAGATTTATGTCACCTATTCACCCCCCCTCTAGGTGATTAGGTACAATATCTTTCAAGTGGTATCAGAGCCAGGTTACTCAAAAAGGGACATAACTGTCTGAGTAGATCCTGTTGGCAGATTCAGTCTAAGTCAAATTACAGAATCAAGAAAATCAAGAACCATGGGTTCCACGGAGAATCATAAGGAATTGGGATCCATGAAGTTACCCATTTGCAGAAAGGAAATCTTTGGCATCTGGAAGGAAATGGTGAGACTGTTTATGGAAGCCTCAGACCCTAGGATTTATATCACAGTGAAAGAAGGGCCATATGTGCCCATGAAGGTTTCAGTCTTAGATGCAAATCAGAGAACACCGAAGGATTTCTCTGAAATGACAAAGGATGAAATTGTTCTAGCCACTATGGACAAAAGGGCTCAGAACATCATTGTGAGTGCTATAGATGATGCAACTTTTCAGAATTTGATACACTGTAAGACAGCTAAAGAGATGTGGGATACTCTTATTGTGTATATGGAGGGTTCTGAAGAAGTGAGGCAAGACAGAAAATCTTTGCTCAACCAAGAATATGAAAGTTTTAAACAAGGTAGAGCTGATAGCATAACTGAATGCTATAAGAAGTTCTACAGGATTGTGAATGAGCTTATGTCTTATGACAGAGAGTTTAGTAATTATGAGCTCAATGATAAGTTTCTAAGGTCCTTAACAAAAGATTGAGACACCAAGATCTGTGCCATTAGGGAAATGACAAAGTTGGCAGAAATTCTTCCACCAACACTGTTTGGCAAACTGCTGTCCTATGAAATGCAGTTAATGGTGAGGAAAGAAGAGGAGAAATCAACAAGAAGTGAACATAAAGAAAGGACAGTGGCCTTCAAAACAGAAGCCCCCAGAAAGTACAGAGGTAAGTCACCAACTCCACCACCAAAAGTAGTTGAGACTGAGTCAGAAGATTCAAAAAGCAGAAAGTTTGAGAGCAGTGAAAGTGATGAGGACTTTGCTGCCTTCACAAGACATTTTCAGAAGTTCTTAAAGAAGAAACAGTGGAGGACAAGGCCATCTACTTCACAGGGTAAAGAAGACTATTATCAGAATAAAAAGTCTTCAAAGAAAGACATGAAAAAGTCCAAGTCTAGCAAAGCAACACTATCAAAAATTGTATGCTATTGCTGTAATAGACAAGGACATGTCATTGCAGACTGTCCAGAGAAGAGGAAGGAGTCTAATGATAAGAAAAAGACTCAATACAAGGGCAAGAAGGAAAAGTCTTTTGTTGCCAAAAAAGACAAGAGCCTGTCAGATATTTCTTCATCAGAAACTGAGTCAGATGCTGAGGCATATATATGACTGTTTGCTGAGGAAGAAGAAGAAGAGTTCATCCAGATTATGAACTCTATATATGAATAAGAGGATAGTCAGTGTCAAGGGCTAATGGCATTGACAGAAAGTGATAAAATCCTGGAGCAGCCAGGACCTAGTAAGGTACAACATTGTTCTTTCAGTTCAATTTCTTGTGCTAGTACAGAATCAGATTCATCATCATCAAGTGATGAGAGTGCATCTGAGTCTGAAGAGGATATTCATCAGTTGATAAATGAATATAAAGTTCTGTTGCAAGCATTTAAGAAATGCAAATCCTTGGCCAAGAGTCAAGCTAAGGAGATTGCAAGTCTCAAAATGGTTGCAACTGATTATGAGAGGATGTTTGATCAAAAGCTAAATGAGATAGCCAGACTGAAGCACATAACTGTGATTCAGATGGGGACTATATCATTTAAGAATGATCAAATCAAGAGTCTGGAGATTAATCTTCAGAAGGAGAAAGACTTAGTTGCTAGGTTTTCTAAACCTAAGTCAGTTCTACCTTTAATTGATGAATTTGTTCATCACAAAGGTAAAGCTGGACTGGGATTTACTAAACCTGCAAGGACTGTTCAATCCAAGTCCAAGGGCAAAGTCCCAACTCTCAACAAGTCAGCTGTAGATAAAACAGCTAAGACTGTACCTAAGCAAAGGTACAATAAGTTTGAGTGTTGGTGCTGTGGCAAGGTAGGCCATTTTGCCATGGACTGTTGGCACAATGCAAGTGCCAAAGTGAGTAGCAAACTGCCTATTGGAAAACCTACAGGTAGCTTTGTTAGGAAGCAAACTAACCAGTACCAAGGACCCAAGAATTCTTTGGGTTCTAAGGTTCACTAAACTGTTTTGCAGGTGAGTCCAAGTGGCCATACCCCAATATGGTACTTGGACAGTGGATGTTCCAGACATATGACTGGAATAAGGGGTTTACTAAAGGACTACACACCCATCAAGATGGTCCAAAAGTCACCTTTGGTGGTTCTGAAAAAAGAATCATCAAGGATTTTGGTAACATATCTAACTCCTATATTACAATTACTCAAGTGGCCTATGTTAAAGGTTTGAAACATAACCTTATTAGTATAAGTCAATTGAGTGATGTAGGATATGACATCTCATTTGTCAAAGATGATTGTCATATCAAGAGGTCAAATGATCAAGAGATCATTTTGACTGGTTATAGAAAAAGAAATGTCTACTGTCTAGACATTATGGTTGGGAACAATGGTTCTCCAGTGTGTCTTGTAGCTGATGAGACAGTCTATCATTGTGTCAAATGGCACAAGAGGCTAGCCCATCTAAACTACAAGACAATTGGCAAACTCTTTAGCAAAGAGTTAGTGAGGAATGATCCTCAGGTTAAGTGTATTAAAGATGGTATTTGCTCAGCTTGTCAAAAGGGCAAGCAGACTAGATCCACCTTTAGAAGCATTGAAAACAAAGATGCTGTGAGGTGTTTATACCTCTTGAATATGGATCTCTTTGGTCCAATGCCAGTTCACAGCCTAGGTAGGAAGGTCTATACCTTTGTAGTTGTAGATGACTACTCAAGGTTTTCCTGGGTGTTCTTCCTTAGACAGAAATATGAAACACCTAGTGTCTTCTATAGCTTTGTCAAACAAATTCAGAATGAACTAGACAGTACAGTGGTCAAGATAAGAAGTGACCATGGTACTGAATTTCAGTCTGATAGCATGACAAAACTATGTGAAGAATTTGGGATATTTCAAGAGTTTTCTTCACCAAGGACACCTCAGCAAAATGACATTGCTGAGAGAAAGAATAGAACCTTGATTGAGGCTGGTAGGACCCTATTAAGTGATACATCACTACCAAAATATTTTTGGGCTGAAGCAGTCAATACTGCATGCCATGTTATTAATAGGGCTACCATTACTAAAAGCCTCAACAAGACCCCCTATGAGGTTGTGAAAGGCAGGAAACCAAACCTATCCTACTTCAGGATCTTTGGTTGTAAGTGCTTTATACTTAACAATGGAAAGTCTTACTTGACTAAGTTTGCTGCCAAGTCCCAAGAGGGAATTTTTGTTGGGTACAGCAACAATAGTAAGGCTTATAGAGTCTACAACTTGTCTACTCAAGTTGTAGAAGAATCTGTACATGTAGTATTTGATGAAACTAGACTTATTAACAATGAGTTGTCTAGTAGTGTATGCAGCTCCACAGGTATAACAAAGAAGATGGACAAGCTCACCATAGAAGAAGAACCTTCTGCAAGGCAGCAAGTAGAAGATAGTGGCTGCTGTCCAGGGGGAGTACTACATGTACCTAATACAGATGAAGTTCAAGGAGTGCAGCAAGATGAAGAAACTGAAGAAGTTCAACCTGAAGTCAGAATGCCTCCAGCCAATAGGCATCTTAGAGATCATCCAGCAGAACAAATCATTGGTGATCCAAGACAAGGTGTACATATAAGGAGCAGAAATCTGAATGCAGCAATCTACTCCAGTTTTCTATCCTAAGTTGAACCAAAGAAGTTTGAAGAAGCCATCCTAGACCCTCATTGGATTGAGGCAATGCAAGAAGAGCTGAATTAGTTCAAGAGGTGCAAGGTCTGTGAGCTTGTTCCTAAACCTAAAGACCACAACATAATTGGGACCAAGTGGATCTATAGGAACAAGATGGATGAACATGGAGTCATCATTAAGAATAAAGCAAGATTGGTTGCTAAAGGTTATAGACAGGAAGAAGGTATTGATTTTGATCAAACCTTTGCTCCAGTAGCCAGACTGGAAGCCATAAGGATGTTCCTGGCCTATGCAACCTTTCAAGGATTTAAAGTTTACCAAATGGATGTCAAGTCAGCATTTCTAAATGGTAATCTAAAAGAGGAAGTCTATGTGGAACAACCATCAGGTTTTGTTGATTCAACTCTACCTAATCATGTCTATAGACTTAGGAAAGCATTGTATGGGTTAAAGCAAACCCCTAGGGCTTGGTATGAAACCCTGTCTAGTTTCCTCATTAAGAATAAGTTCATAAGGGGGAAAATAGACAAGACTCTATTCCTTAGGGAATCCAGAGGCAAAGTTATACTAGTCCAAATATATGTAGATGACATAATATTTGGGTCTACTGAAAGTAGTCTTTGCAAAAAGTTTGCAAAACTAATGCAAGGGCAATTTGAGATGAGTAGTATGTGAGAGCTTAAGTTCTTCTTGGGTCTCCAAGTAAGACAGACTGAGAATGGTTTATCCATATGCCAGTCTAAGTTCACCCTAGAACTCATAAGGAAGTATGGTATGGATTCTTCCAGTACCATGAAGACTCCTATGGGGTCAAGTATGTCTCTTAGCAAGAATGATGCAGGGAAACCTGTAGATGAGTCTTTGTATAGAGGGATAGTTGGCTCCCTATTATATTTGACTGCTAGTAGACCAGATATCATGTATGCTACATGTGTCTGTGCAAGGTATCAAGCATGCCCTAAGGAGTCTCATTTGACAGCAGTCAAAAGGATATTGAGATATATAAAGGGCACTCCTTATCTAGGCCTCTGGTACCCTAGGAATGGGGATTTTGAACTAACAGGTTATTCAGATGCAGACTTTTCAGGATGCAAAGAAGATAGAAAAAGCACAACTGGAACCTGTCAATTCCTAGGTGGAAGACTGATTTCATGGAGTAGCAAGAAGCAAACAAGTGTGGCTATCTCCACTGTAGAGTCAGAATATGTGGCTGCAGGAAGTTGCTGTGCTCAACTTCTATGGATACAACATCAGCTTGAGGACTATGGAATTCAGGTAAGTAGAACTCCACTCTTTTGTGATTCTACAAGTGCTATATCAATTCCACATAATCCTGTTTCCCATAGTAGAACTAAACATATTGAAATAAAATATCATTTTCTTAGGGAGCATGTAGAGAAAGAAGATATTTTACTGGAATATGTTAAAATAGATAATCAACTAGCTGATATGTATACTAAGCCCCTAGAAGAAACTAAGTTCAATAGGTTTAAAATTGAACTAGGAATGATAAACTTAGAATAAGTTTATAGAAATGGCTAAGTAAAAAGGTGTCGACACACAGAGATATCTGTGTCGACACAGAAAAGTGGTGTTGACACTTCAGGGAAAAGGTGTCGACACATCTAGGAAGTTGGTGTCGACACTTCAGAAAATTAGTGTCGACACATGACAAGTAGGTGTCGACACATCCAAGGAGGTGTCGACACTTAGTGTTTACTCAGAATTATCTAAGTAAAGACTCGACTATGTGTCGAGTTAAGTGGTGTCGACACATAAACAAGTGTCGACACATATATCTGTTGACTTAACTTGTGTCGACACATATGTGTCGAGACATTATAAGTCAGTGTCGACACTTATCGGCAGTGTCGACACAATTTAAGTTAGCTGACCCGCCTTTTCATCTTCAAACCTAGAAAGGTATAAATATGATTTTGCCTTTGTCTGTCGACACGCTTTCAAAAGTTTCGAGACCAAACTTGTGTGTCGACACCTCTCTTCTCTCAGTTCAAATTCTTCAAACCCTAATGGCGCCAAAGCTTGAGGAGAATGTCAATGAAGGCTATGAACTGGTGCGCGACGCATTTGAGGATGCAGACCCGGAAATCAAGAATGTGATAACCCTAGTTGCAGACTCGGTGTTGGAATTTCTTGTTTCAGAGCCCACAAAGATCTGGAAGAAGGAAGTTCTAGAGTTTCTAAATGGAGCTAAGGTAGACGAATCTGGACTCAAGATCAAGTCCAGGGTTCATGCTGAAAAGGTTAAGGTTTCACCAAAAAGTTTGAGGAAAGTCCTTCAGTTACCAAGAACTAAGGAAGAAGAAGAAGTTACTACTTCCAGGACCAGAGATGCATTGGCATGGTGTGGTCTGGATTCTAAAATGAAAATTGGATCAGTGTTTAATAGAAAGGGGATGAACAACCAGGGTAAATTTCTTTCTGAAATTGTTGGAAAGGTAATCTTAAGTAAGCCTGGAGGGCATGATAGGGTATCTTCCCATATGTTCAGCATTATGACAAGGATAATCTTCACTTTGAAAACAGATTGGTCTGTTATTGTCTTTGAGAAGATTAAAGAAAGTCTGAAAAAGCCCAATTTGGGAAGAATACTAAGTTTATACCTAACTGGAAGTATACCAGAGGTTATGGGTCAAGTTGCTGGCACAAAAATCAACCACATGAGGAAAATGGACTTGAGGATATTCTCTAGATGGGACAGGGTTTTGTCAAAGGAGATGCCAACCCCTGAGAAAGTAACACCTCAAAAGAAGACAAAGAAAGCTGCCCCAGTGGCTCAGGTTTCCACTAGCAGCTCTGGTAGTGAAGAGCAAGTTGTCTTCACACCTGATGAGAATGAAGAAGGAAATGCTGAGAAGTCTACAGCTCAACAAGATGCTGCAGAGAAGCAGGGGAGCTACCACAAGCTTGCCCCTTACACCAAGATTCAGTCCAGGGGGATCCAATAATAGTGGAAGAGCCAACTCCACTGGAAAGTGAGCAAACTACAAACACAATTCTTGAGGTAATCAATGAGCTTAATGCTTTAGATTTCCTTATAGTGGATACTGTTTTATCCGATCCTTTAAGTAATACTAAGCAGCAAACTCAGCTGGATAGCCAACTCCCAGATGTTGTCATGAAAGACACATCTGTTGAAGCTCAAATAGTATCTGATCCAGTGGTAGATGAGCCCAGAGTTTCTCCAGCCCACTCTCCACAAGAATATACAATGGAAGATCTGTTCCTTAACCTGGATCAAACTGATTTTGACAAAGAAACTGCTGCTGAGGGGGAGAATGCTCCAGTTGAGGGGGAGCAAGTGGTAATTCTTGAAGAACCTACAAGGCAAGAGCCTGAGAAACAACCAGCTGTTGAGGAGCTACCTAAGGAGAGGGTAGACATAGCTAGCACCTCAGCTTCTGAAGATGAGGAGGCTACCAGGGCTAAGAAAAAGAAGTTTCAAGTATTCAAAAGAAGGAGCCAGAGTTATAAAAGGCATTGCAAACCATAGCACCACAACCAACACTACATCCAACTCCAACTGTAGATTACAGTGCTCTAATGGTTGCTCTGCAAATCAAGCTTGATGAGCACAGGAAAGCTTTAGAGACATATATGGATGAGGGTCATAAATCCCTCCAATTTGATTTAGCCCAAGAAATAAAGTCTATTAGATTTGAAATGAATCTTAATAAGAAAGAGATGACTGACTGCTTCCACAAGGGAGGGAATGCAGTAGTCTACTTAGCTTCTCATCAAGAGAAAATCAAGGCTCAAGTAGATGACATAGCACTGAAGCAGGGGTATGTTCTAGAGAACCAAATCAGAATGAATGACAATTTGACAGAATCTCACAATGCTATTGTCACAGAGATGAAGAACATTGCTGCTGACCTGACAACTTCTACTGCTACTGCTAAAGCAGACTTTGACAAAGCATTCCAAGAAAAAATAACTGCTGTTAAGACTGCCATACAAGACTCTCAGGAGATCATAACTGAAAAACTCCAAAGGTTGAAACCTTACTTTAAAGATGGAGTCAATTATTTGGATTCCCAAATAAGATTTCAAAAGGATGATCTGAGGGATCACATGGTTAGAGAAGTCATAAAGGGGGAGAGAGTGTTAGTAAAAGCCAGCTCTGATCATGCTAAATGGATTTCTAATTCTATCAGAGCTACTCTTGGATATCCTCCTCTTTGTGATGATGATAATGTTGCAGAATCTGGGCTTAATCCTGCATATCTAGGAGGGGAGCAACCTGAAGTGGCTCAAGTCATCTACCCTCCTCCAGATTTTGAAATGGTACATGTTGATATCCAGACCATGTATAGTCCACCTGATGGTACTCAGAAGGTTATTCTAGAAAAAGTGGTTCAGCCTATATCTGAGGCTATGCAAGAAGCTCTGCAGAAAGAAGAAGAAACCAGATTGTCTAAGAAGAGGTTCAGGGAACAAGCTGAACAAAGACCAGACTTTGAGCAATGGAGCCCCACTTCCAGGAACATTATCTTAACTGCATGGAAAGCTGCAAAAGATAACATTCAAGACAGAAATAAATGGTTTTTTGAATTGGAATGGAGGAAACATGAGTCAAGGCAAGAAGCAATAGTCCAATATAGAAGAAAGGCCAAGATGGGAAAGCTACCTCCTACTACTCAGGAGCCTAGCAAGTACTTTCCCAAGCCTTATCATTATTTTGAAAGGCAAAAGATTAAAGCTGAGGAGCTTAAGAAGAAGGAGCTGAAAGGGAAGAAATCTATTGATACTGAAGCTGCTGAAGCTCCTATGCAAGCCAAGATTCAGTCTGGAAAAGGGACAGTGATCAAAGATGCTGATCAAAAGTAGCATAGAAAGTTTCTTAAGTTTACTATGTAATCTTTTTGATGTAAAACATTCTGTAAACTTTAGAATTATGAATATGACAAAGTGTTAGAACAATGTGCTGTGTGATAAATTTGCTGTGTGATGAATTTATTTCATAATTGTTCTGAGATAATGTCTATGTATACATGTTTGATTGATACATGTTTATGTTTGCCCTGCTATATATAATCCTGCTTTACATCATACTTGATTTTATTTTGTATGGTGTATATCATTGACTAAGGGTTATGACTTCTCCAAATAGGGGGAGATTGTTGGGTACATTGGTTTAAATGTACCTGATTTGAAGAAGCCTCACCCAACTCAATGATATACATCAAAATGTATTTGATGTGTTTTGAGTTTACTTGTGCAGGTTAAGTATTTGCAGGAAAGAAGAAAAAGTTTCTAAGTCCATGTGTCGACACCCAGGAGCAAAGTGTCGACACTTAAGAAGACTTGTGTCGACACCCAGACAAGCAGTGTCGACACTTGGAGTATTTGTGTCGATACCAGGGATGCAGAGTCGACACCAGACAAAAAGTGTCGACACAAGGAGCTGTGTCGACACTCAAAGAAGAAAAGCCAGTGAAGCTGTGTCGACACTTAGCAGTTGTGTCGACACCCAGTGAAATTGTGTCGACACTCAGCAAAAGTCAGCAGAGACTAAGTATAAGTGTCGACACCTAGAGCAATGTGTCGACACACAGCAGAAGAGTCAACACTTGAAGAATGTGTCGACACAAGAAAGAAAGTGTCGACACTCAGCTGAAGACTCAACACTTGAAGAAAGTGTCGACACAAGGAGCTGTGTCGACGCTTAGCAAAGATCAGCAAAATTCTAAGTACAAGTGTCGACACTAAGAAGTTGTGTCGACACTCAGCCAGAGTCTCGACAGAAGAAGAATGTGTCGACACAATGAGTTGTGTCGACACTCAGCAAGTATCAACACTGAAGACATGTGTCGACACCAAGAAGAAGTGTCGACACTTAACAAATTGAACACATGAAGATGTGTCGACACAAAGGAGATGTGTCGACACTTACAAGAATTCAACAATATACTGAAGTACAAGTACTTGTGTCGACACACATTATCAGTGTCGACACATGAAGAAGAAGCAGTGTCGAGATATAAAATCTACAACACAAGGAGTTGTGTCGACACCTTGTAGGCTAGTGTCGACACTTAGACAACTAGTGTCGACACTTGGTCTATAAGTGTCGACACTTAAAGACAGACAGTCTCGACACTTTCAGACAGTTACAGAATTTTCAAGAACTGACTGGATGACTTGACAGCTGCCATTCCAGCCGGTCTACTGCACCTGTCAGAGTTGTCAGAATTCAGTTATGAACCGGACCAGCCGGTTACCATGAAGAAGGCCTATAAATAGACAAGACACTGCCTGAGCTCCTAGGCATGTTGCGAACTGTCGAGATAAACATGAAGAAGGCTAAGCCTGCTAGCCACATATTGATGGTGTATAATGGCAAGGGCAAGGCCAAGGGCTTCAAGAAGATGAGGGTGGGACCTAAGTTTGGACTGGAGCTCAAGTCTTCTGCACTGAAAAAGAAAGGCTTAATGAAAGAGGGAAAGTGCTACAACTGTAGTAAGGCTGGACACTAGAGGAGGAACTGTCCTTATGTGGAGGGTATGCAAAAGCTGAGGAGAGGTATGAATTCCGCTTCAGGTATTTATGTTATAGAGATAAACTTTTCTGCTCCTTCATCCTGGGTATTGGATATCATATGTGGTTCTAACATTTGTATAAATGTGTAGGAACTGGAAAGGAGAAGAATGCTAAGTAAAGGAGAGTTAGACCTACGCGTTGGTAATGGAGCAAGAGTTGTTGCTGATGTCGTGTGGGTTTATCATCTTGCTTTGTCCAGTGGGCTTGTAATAGAATTATATAATTATTATTTTGTTCATTCTATATCTAGAAACATTATATCCATTTCATGTTTGGTCATGGTGGGTTTTTATTTTATTGTTGTTCAATATTTAAGAATGATGTTTGTTATGGTGTTGCCAAAATGTTTAGTGGTCTATATGTTTTGAAATTAGACCATCCGATCTATAATATTGAAAATACTAAAAGACTAAGAACAAATGACTCGAACCCTACGTATCTTTGGCATTGTCATTTGGGTCATATAAATGAGAAACATATATCTAAGCTCCATAACGATGGACTATTGGACTCATTTGATTATGAATCATTTGAGAGATGCGAATCTTATTTGTTAGGCAAGATGACTAAAGTCCCTTTCACTGGAAATAATGGGAGGGCTGATGATCTCTTGGGTATAGTACATAATGATGTATGTGGACCTATGAGTTATATGGCTAGAGGTGGGTACATATATTTTGTTATATTTACGGATGATTTCAGTAGATACAGATACGTGTATCTTATGAAGTGCAAATCTGAAACCTTTGAAAAGTTCAAAGTGTTTAAAAATGAAGTAGAAAATCAGCAGGGTAAGAAGGTTAAAGCACTCCGATCTTATCGAGGTGGCGAATATCTAAGTCGCGAGTTCTGTGATCATCTGATAGAGTGTGGTATTATATCATAGCTCACTCCACCTATAACACCACAACATAATGGTGTGTCTGAGAGGAGGAATCGTATTTTTTTAGACATGGTGCGATCGATGATGAGTCATGCAAATCTGCCTGTTTCCTTTTGGGGCTTTGCTCTAGAAAATGTTGTTTTAGCATTAAATCATGCTCCAGTGAAAGCGGTTCTAAAGACACCATAAGAGATGGACTGGGAAGCGTCCCAGTATGTCGTTCTTTAAGGTTTGAGGTTGTGAGGCATACGTGAAACATCAAATGCCTGATAAGCTAGAACCCAAATCAGATAAGTGTTATCTTGTGGGGTATCCTAGGGAAACCAAAGGGTACTACTTCTATCTATCATCTGAGGGCAAAGTGTTTGTTGCAAGTATTGGTGTATTTCTTGAGAAATAGTTCTTAAGTAGAAAGACAGCCAGGGTAGAACTTGAAGAAGTTCAAGAACCACAAACTGTAAATGAACCAGAATTGAGACCTGAGTCTGGACTATAAGTAGTTGTAGCTAGAAAACCTTCTTAGGAAACACAAGTTCCACATAGATCTGGTAGACCAAGGTTTGAGCCTGAGAGTTATGGATTTCTCATGTCTCAAAGAGATCTGGTGGATCGGACTCTGAGAAGTCGCTAGAGGCCATGAAATCTGAAATGGACTCCATGTATGAAAACCAAGTATGGACTTTGGTGGAATCACCAGAAGGGGTAAGACCCATAGGGTGCAAGTGGTTCTTCAAGAAGAAGACCGACTTGGATGGGAATGTACAAACATTCAAAGGGCGACTGGTGGCTCAGTGTTTCAAGCAAATTTATAGTATTGACTATGATAAGACTTTTTCCCCTATTGTCATGGTTAAGTACATCAGAATTCTGCTTGTTATTGCTATGTATTTTGACTACGAGATCTGGCAGATGGATGTCAAAACGTCTTTCCTAAATGGAAACCTGCTTGAGGAAGTGTATATGACACAACCTGAGAGTTTGTTTCTCCAGGTGAAGCCACTAAAATATGCAAGCTGTAGAGATCTATTTATGGATTGAAATAATCTTCTCGAAGTTGGAATCTTGGTTTGATGAAAGGATCAAAGAGTTTGGTTTTATCAAGAATGAGGATGAACATTATGTTTATAAGAGGATTAATATGAGCACTGTTGTCTTCCTGATATTGTATATAAATGACATAATGTTGTTCGGGAATGATAAACTGACCCTGCAAGTTGTTAAGAACAACTTAGGGGACTGTTTTTCGATGAAGAACTTAGGGGAAGCGACTTATATACTCGGTATTAAGATCTATAGAGATAGATCAAAGAAGTTGCAGGGTTTGACCCAAAGTACGTACATTAACAATGTGTTGAAACGTTTCAACATGCTTGAGTCCAAGAAAGGATTCTTGCCCATGTCTCATGATGTGAGTCTCTCTAAGGACCAGTGTCCTAAGTATTGTGAAGATAAGGACAGCATGAAGTTGATTCCATATGCTTCGACAATTGTGTCAATCTTGTATGCAATGATATGTACTAGACCCGATGTCTCTTATGCTTTGAGCATGACTAGCAGGTATCAGTCTGATCCCTGTGAAAGTCACTGGATAGACATCAAGAATATCCTCAAATAGTTGAGAAGGACTAAGGATACATTCTTGGTATTTGGCAGAGAGGAAGAGCTCATTATATGTAGTTGCACGGATGCTAGCTTCCAAACTGATAGGGACGATTCAAAGTATCAATCAGGTTTTGTGTTTTTCTTGAATGGAGGTGTTGTTAGCTGGAAGAGTTCCAAGCAGGACACAATTGCTGATTCTACTACTGAGGCCGAGTATATCGCTGCAGCAAATGTAGCGAAGGAGGCTGTATGGATTAGGAAATTCATCGGTGAGTTAGATGTAGTTCCTAGCATTGTTCGTCCCGTAGATATCTACTGTGACAACAAATATGCAATTTCACTTGCTTCAGAACCTAGATCTCATCAGCTCTCCAAGCACATACTTCGAATTCAAGAGATTGTCGATCGAGGAGATGTGAGCATATGCAGAGTGCCGACTGATGAAAATATAGCGGATCCACTGACAAAGCCTCTCGCACAGAGAAAGCATGATGGTCATGTTATATCTATGGGTATACGATAACTAAATGATCAACTCAAGTTTGAGTCTTGTGGATTGTATGTTTGTTATAATATTTCATTTGATGAATAAAAGTACTATATATATTTCATTTTATATATTTTGGTAAGTTCTTTTATTGTGTTTTTATTTCTACTGTGATAGAGTAATTAACTGTATAAATGCCCTTAGAATGTTTGCTTCCATAGGTCAAGTAGTGACTTGATGTAAGAACCTATGATCCCAGAAGCTTCATTCTTAAAGGTCCCTGATCATTGTATCATCTTAGAAGCTAAGGGCAATGATGATACATTTAAGACTAGCATGTGCGTTGACTGATGACCGATACTCATATGTCATGAAATTATGATATCAAGTCATCACATGGGTACTTGTTATGAACAAGTTGTACTGGACAGACCCACCGCGAGAATATTTTGTGGAATGTTATATAAATGTGTCACAAGTATGGCTCGAGTGGCAATGGCGTTTGTGGTTCTTTGACCTGAAGTCACAGCTTTCATCGAGTGAGGAAGAGCATGTTTTGATGACATCAAAAGTCCAGTCTTGAGAAAGTTGCATGATAAAGGTTGTTATTGGGTACGCTACGAATCATTTGGGTGTTTGCGTGTGCGCAGAGATGAGATTTGTCCTCCTATATGATAGGAGTTGCATCCATGGGTCTCTTGATGGAATGAGACTGAGAAATGCATGACCATGCTTGGTTGAGTCAATATATGATATTGGACTCACCAGTTTCTGAAAGTCCATTCTAGATCAGGAAACTGGGATTCAACAATTATGAGGGTGACACGATCTATACCTCTAGTTCTATCCGGATGTAAGAGACAAAGGGACATGACAACACTGTAACATTGGTCACAATGGCTTATGATTTAATAAACTCTTACAATTTGGGAAGCAATGATGTATTGCTAGATGTCGATCATTGTTTGTGAAGCTTTTGTTTGATACTTTCTAGATCAAGTGGGAGACTATTGGTGAAACTATAGTGATCTGGAAGTGATCAAGCATGTAGCCTCACTGCCAACTCAGTATGAGCCTATCAGGGTCGCACATAAGATTGTGGAGAAATTGGGAGATTGGATCTGTATTGTATAGCTCATGAGATGAGTTGAAAGAAATTGAAAAGACTTAAAATATTCTAAGGCAAAAAGCATTGAGTGCGTTGAGTTCACTCAACTCCATTCAACGCATCTGGCCTTTGGCATTGAGTGTGTTGAGTTCACTCGACGCCATGGCGCAGAAGCGTTGATAGCGTTGGGATCACTCAACGCAAAGGCATAGAAGTCGAACGTCATTCAATGAATCTAGACTTTGGCGCAGATTCGTCGAACGTCATTCGACGAATCTGTCCTTTGGCGCAGAAGTCGAATACAGTTCGATGAATGCAGTTCGATGAATGTTGTTCGACGAATCTGGCCTTTGGCGCAGAAGTTGTGCATCGTTCGACGAACGTCGTTCGACAAATACAGTTCGACGAATGTCGTTCGACGAGTTTGGCCTTTGGGGCAAAAAGCGTTGACTGTGTCGAGCTCACTCGACCCCCGTGCTGAGTCAAATGTTGATTTGCTAAATTCTGGAATCTAAGTCTTGGGTCAGCGGATAGCGACGGGAAGTTGTTCTATTTATCTCCTGGAGTATAAATAAGAAGTTTTTCGGTTTTACTGTTTACGGTTTTCTCTTTCTGTCTAAGCACACGAGTCATACTGTGTGATAAGACTGATAACCCTAGAAAGCCGACAGAAGCCATTGTGCCTCTGCCGTCGTCGAGTCCGATCTCGATCCCGGTGAGTGTCACCACCTCCTCTCCTTCAACAGATCTAGCAGTCTGTGGAGACGCTGAGTGTCCTCTCCCGAACTAGCGCTTGTGCGACAAATTGCCACGGGTTCTCCCGATCTTGTGGATTTCCTGTAGAGGCGCGATATACTTTCTACGGTCAAGACTCTAGCCGCTGAGTGGCCAGCTCGATTCTTCTGGAGCATCTATGTTGAGTTCATACTCAATCCCTCAAAGGTAATTTTATTACAACATGCTTTACTTCTTGATTCATGAATATTATCAGATCCGTACTCGTTTGGGTTTTTCTTGTTCTTATCTCCGCTGCGTGCACAAGTGTTGTGTCATCCCCAAAAACCTAACAGATTTTTCTCGCAGGACTTGAGTTTATTTGATGAAAACTAAGAATGAGGTTTTTTTTGTTTCTGAGAAATTTCACAAAAGGGTTTCTACTTAATTCTCTGCCACGATCAAAATTTTATGCAGTAATAACGAGAGTATATCAACTTCGACTTTGAACACTACCTTGCCAATTATGACATTCTCCATCAAACATCATGTGTTCACTCCCTTTCTTAGAATGGGGTCGCTCAGAGAAAAAACGTCATCTCTTGGAGGTTACTCGGTGTTTACTATTTTATATGAACCTCCCTAAGTTCAATAGTTCCCGTTAACATGGCATTAGAGCCCTGTGTTCCCTAAACCTCTCGTTCCTATTCGTTCCTCTCTCGCCGTTCGTCGATCGATCACCGCTGCACTTCACCGGCTTCCTCCCTCCCATCTCTGTCCAACACAAAGACCTTTCCTCTCGTTTAGGGTTTTCATCACCGCTTGTCGTGCGCCTCTCTTCCCGTCGACCGGTCGACGTTGGCTGACAAGACGGGTTCTCCTATGGTTTTCTAATGGTCCAATTGATCACAAATTTAGGGAAAATTTTGCTTTGTCCTTCTTCTCGTCATACTGGTTTTTTACACGATTTTGACAGTTGGATCACCCCAAATTCAAATTTAGTGTTTTTCTGTTCAAGAGGCAGAAGATTTCTAACCTTACAATGAGACCCTATTTCTCCTCTACTCCTTGAAGACGTATTCTCCATTCCTTGTTGAAATTTGTGAAGTGGAAGTGGGTGACGGGACAGGCCGCGCGGCCTGTGCGGACAGCTTTGGCGGACTGGGCGGACTGGGCGGACTGAGGTTGCGGCCTGGTGAGAAGTCTGGTGGAAGCCGGCTGTGTTCTGAGCGGGTTGTTGCATTGTGTCCGCGGTTTGGTGCGGCCTGGTATCTGCGGATAGAGAGGCTTGCGGACTGGTGCTTTGCTCAGTGGTCGCGGGTGCAAGTTTGAGCTGTTGGCGGGATGGTTCGAGTTCGCGGGAAGCCTTGCGGACTGGTGTGTCCGCGGTTGGGGCTGTTGCGGACTGAGCCTTGAGCTTGGCTGAGGCCTTGCCGAGCTCAGGTGTTACAGCAGGTCTTGCTGTGGAGACCGGTTGGCGGACTGATGTTTGGAGTCCGGCTTGGTGCTGCTGCGTTGGTCAAGTGCGAGGAGCTCGCGGACTGGTTGCGGTCTGTGCTAGGGTGTTTGGCGGACGGGACTTTGTGTCCGCCATGCTCGCACTGGCCCTTGATGGTTTTGGACTTGGTCACACTTGGTGTCAAGTTCATGGTGTCCGCCGTATCCGCCAAGTCCGCTGTGACCGGGCGGACTGTTGCTGTTTGCCTTTGGTCGTGGACTTGTGGCGGATTGAGGTGTGAGTCTTGCGGACTGCCTCGGGTTGGTGCGGACTGCCATTGAAGAAGGTGCTGTCCTGAAGCAGTTGGAGCTTTGCGGGCTGGTGCCTTGTCCGCTTAGCTTGGGCGGACTGGAGAGGGTTCGTCAAATGGTTGCCTTGCTCCTGGCGGTTTCCCTTGGTGACTGGCTAAGTCCTCGCGGACTGAGCGGACAGTCGTTTTGTGTTCGCGCGGGCTGGGGCGGTGTCGCTATCTCATGGGCGGTGACCACACTCCTCACCTGGCCTATAAATAGGACCCCCCTGGCACATCTACAGTAACCACAAGTAACGTGAGTGAACAGTATTTTGGGTTGGGCGAGTGCTGCGGTCTGTGTTTATCAGTCCGCGCGGATTGTTTCAGGCTGACGGTTTGCTGTGTGCAGGTCGCGCGGATAACTTCAAGGAGCCAGGAGTTTGGCTGTGACTTCGGTCAGTGCTTGGAAGTGTGCGGTCTCTGCGGACTCAGCAGGAGGTCGCTCTGCGGCTTGTCAGTTCTGTTTCAACTTTCCCAGCTTCAATAACCTGTCCGCCGGCTTCAGGCGGGTAGGGGAGTTCCTCAGTTCGGGTTCAGCAGGAGGCGAATAACGGTGTGTCCGCGCGACCTCGCGGTTTCGGCGGACTCCGTGGTATTCGGCGGATTGCAGCATAGCTTGGGCGGTCTCGGCGGCTTCGGCGACCTCGGCGGTCTCGGCGGACTCCGGGTTTTGTCCGCCCGGCTTGTTTTTGGTTCTTTCTGTTTTCAGCTGTAATACTAGCGAAATCATGTCTCGCTATGTATGCCTCGGATTGTAATGAAGTGAATGCATAATAAGATCTTCTTGTGCTTCCATTGTTTTGTTGGGTGCAACCTCTAGTCCTTGGGTTTCCGCAGGTTCAGCGTGCGAACTGGGTAGTTCCGAAGATATTAATTTGGCGTTTGGGCTATCTTGCTGACCACGTTGAGAAAATTTAACATGGTATCAGAGCCAGGTTCCTGAGGTTGCGGAGGTTCAGTTGCGTGAGCGGAGGTCAGCCAGTGTTGTTACTCAGTGATTGAGTGGTGATCAACCTGTGTTGTTGCTCGGAGCTGCTGAAGGGTACCAACAGGTGATTGCAATGGAAGGAAGCTTAGCAAGAGGTCTGGGCATTGAACTCTTAACGCCGACTAACTATAAAAAGTGGAAGTCGTGCATGAAGAGTTATCTTCTAGGAGAGGAGCTGTGGGAAGTTGTCGGTGGAGACGACAGACAGGAAGTAACTGCTGCTTTCGGAACTGCTGAACAGGTGAGGCTCTGGAGAAGAACTAATGCTAAGGCAGAGTTCGTTCTGAAGAGAGCTGTCTCTCCGGAACTGTTTGATCACATCATTGGATGTGAGTCGGCTGCTGATATTTGGACAACCATTGATGAGTTGTTCAATAGGAAGAATGTGGCGCGGCTTCAGTTCCTGGAGAATGAGTTGGCCAGGGCAACTCAGGGAGACCTTTCCATCTCCAGGTACTTCTTAAAGATGAAGAGCTTGTGTGCTGAGCTGTCGGCACTGGATCCTGATGAGCCTATCTCTGAGGCAAAGATGAAAAGGCACATTTTCCGCGGCTTGCGGAAGGAGTATGTGGCCTTTGTTACGTCTGTTCAAGGGTGGGCTACTCAGCCGTCTCTGCTGGAGCTGGAGAATCTGCTTGCCTCGCAGGAGAGCTTAGCAAGGCAGATGGCTGGAGTGAATCTGAATCAGGAAGGCAGCGAGGCTCTCTTCTCAGGCAAGAAGAAGGGATGGGAAGGGAAGAAGAAGAAGAAGGTGCAGGCAGCTGTTGAGAAGGAGACTTCAACTTCATATCCGCCGGAGAGGAGCAATGCTCCTAAGGACTGGAAGAAGAATCTGAAGTGCTACCGGTGTCATCAGCGAGGGCACTTCAAGCGGGACTGCAAGGTCAAACTGCAGCCTGGGCATGCTGCGGGAAAGGAGGAAGCTTGCTCACGAAGTGAAGAAGCAGAATGGGGAGGAGCTTTCATGACGGGCACTTGTGTCCGAGCCTTATCTGCTGAGGACTTCAACAGCGAGTGGATCGTCGACTCCGGGTGTGGTCATCACCTCACCGGAGACAAGTCGAAGTTCACCTCCATGCAGGCTTACTCAGGTAATGAAGCTATTATCACTGCTGATAATACTGTTTATGCAGTAGAGAAGGAGGGGGTCGTGTCTTTGGGTAGTGATCAGGGGCCACTCACGTTAAGGAGTGTGTATCACGTGCCGGGCATGAAGAAGAACCTCTTCTCGGTGACCAACGCGGTGGACGCTGGGTATCACGTTCTGTTTGGGCCAACAGACGTGAGGTTCCTTCGCAACGTATCAGCGGTAAAGGCTGATGTTGCTCATGTTGGGAGGAGGGTGAAGAACTTGTTTGTTCTTTCCACCAGTGCCTATGTTGATAAGATGAGGGCCAATGATAGTGCGGCTATCTGGCATGAGAGGCTGGGGCATGTTGGCATGGACAAGCTGAAGGCAATGGCGAGTAGAAGTCTGGTGAGGGGGTTGCCGATGTTGTCTTCCTTTGGTGATGGGCATGTTTGTGCGGGCTGTCAATACGGGAAGGCACATCGCCTTCCGTTTGATAAATCTCAAACAAGGAGCAAGAAACCATTGGAGTGTATTCATGGCGACCTGATGGGACCGACTGTTACTGTCAGCCTTGGTGGAAGCAAATACATGCTTGTCTTGGTTGATGACTACTCAAGGTATACTTGGGTGTACTTCTTAAAGGAGAAGTCGGATGCCTTCCGTTTGTTTGTGGAGTTCAAGGAGTTGGTAGAAGGCCGGCTTGGCTTGCGGATTAAGAAGTTTCGAACTGATAACGGGGGAGAGTTTGTCTCTTCCGAGTTTTCTAACTTCTGCAGGAAGCACGGGATCCAACGGGAGCTTACTTGTGCTCACACTCCACAACAAAATGGGGTAGCGGAGCGGAAGATCCGTCATTTGACGGAAACCTGCAAATGCTGGCTGCATGCGAAAGATATCCCGAGGTCCTTTTGGGCGGAGGGAATGTCTTGTGCTGCATATGTTATCAACCGGATGCCACTCAGCCCTATCAACATGAAGACGCCCATTGAGCTGTTGCTGAAGGAGAAGCCGAGTGTTGGACACCTTCGGGTGTTCGGTTCAACTTGCTACGTGCATGTCCCGGATGCTTCACGGACAAAGCTGGATGCGAAGGCAAGGAAACTTGTCTTTGTTGGCTATGATGAGCGGAAGAAGGGATGGAAGTGCATGGACCCTGTGACGAAGAAGTTCGTGGTGTCAAGAGACGTTGTCTTTGACGAGCTGACGTCATATGGAGGTGGCTCGGTGGAGCCTACCGGAAGTAGCAAGGTTGAGGAAGCACCGGTGGAGGCTGCTGAAGGCTTGGAAGAGGAGCTTGCTGTTTCTCCAGCAGCTCCTGTTGCTTCGAACTCCGAGGCTGAGCCTTCTGGCTCAGGAAGCAGGGGGAGCACTGCTCAATGCTTGCCCCAGGTAGGAGTGGAGCCTGAAGAAGCAACGGAAGCCGTGAGCAAGGAGCCGTGTCTTCGAAGATCGAAGAGGGTGGTTAAGCCACCGGCTCGGTACTGTGATGGGAATGCAGTGAGCTTTGTCTCCTGCTTCTTTGCAGGTCCTCTGGATGAGCGAGAGCCTGCAAACTTCAACGAGGCCACTGGAGTGAAGGAGTGGGAAGGTGCCATGAAGGAAGAGATTGATGCTCTGAAGAAGAATGAAACCTGGGACCTTGTGCCCAAGGTTGATGGCATTACTCCGGTTACTTGCAAGTGGGTGTACAAGTTGAAGAAGAAGGCTGATGGGAGCATTGATCGGTTCAAGGCTCGCCTGGTCGCTAGAGGATTCTCACAGCAGTATGGAGAAGACTATGAGGAGACATTCAGTCCAGTTGCGAAGATGACGTCTGTAAGAGTGGTGATCGCCTTGGCTGCTAGCAAGGGATGGAGGTTGTGGCAACTCGATGTGAAGAATGCCTTTCTTTACGGAGAGATTGACAAGGACATCTTCATGGATCAGCCGCTTGGTTTCGTCTCTGAGAAGCATCCGGACTATGTCTGCAAACTCAGGAAGGCTCTCTATGGGTTGAAGCAAGCTCCTCGAGCGTGGTATGGGAAGATTGCAGAGTACCTGCAGTTCTGTGGATACCTGGCTTCTAACTCGGATTCAAGCTTGTTCGTCAAGAAGAAGGGAGAGCTAAGAGTCTTGGTCCTGCTGTATGTGGATGATATGATCATCACAGGGAACTCGGAGGAGGAAGTAGCAAGGCTCAGGGGAGAGCTTGCTATACGCTTCGAGATGAAAGACTTGGGAGAGTTGCATCACTTTCTTGGTCTGGAAGTGGAGAGGAAGGAGTGCGGGATTCTCATTAGCCAGAAAGGGTATGCTGATCGTATTGTGAAGCGGTTTGGCATGGGCAAAGGGAAGAAGTGCTCTACTCCACTGGAATCTGGGCTGAAGCTTCGACGGGATGAGGGAAGGGTTCTTAATGATCCCTTGGTGTTCAGGGCTCTTGTTGGGAGCTTGATCTATCTGACGATTACAAGGCCGGATATAGCTTATGCTGTTGGCCGAGTAAGTCGGTATATGGCTGAACCAAGGCAATCTCATCTAGTGGCGGCGAAGGGAATTCTGAAGTATGTCAAGGTGACTTCTGAGATGGGACTTCTCTATGGAAGGGATGCGGAGTTTGCATTGCTCGGGTACACGGATGCTGACTATGGCGGTGATTCGGATGATCGAAGGTCTACTTCAGGTTATGTGTTCACTTGCGGTTCAGCTAGCATCTCGTGGTGTAGCAAGAAGCAGGACTCGGTGTCGGTTTCAACCACGGAGGCGGAGTATAAGGCTTCGGCCTTGGCTGCTCGGGAAGCCGTTTGGTTGAGGAGGCTCATAGAGGATGTTCATGAAGAAGTGCAAGGGCCTACTTTACTCCGGGGTGACAATGAGAGTGCTCTCAAACTGGTAAACAATCCAGTGTGTCACGCCAGGACCAAGCATATAGAGATTGATCACCACTTCATCAGGGAGAAGGTGTTGGAGGGGTCTCTGCTGGTCGGGCATGTTCGGAGTGAAGATAATCTTGCTGACATCTTCACGAAGCCGCTGTCGAAGGGGCCCTTTGAACGCTTGCGCAGCTTGCTGGGCTTGGTCACCACTTCTCACTTCAAGGGGGAGTGTTGAAATTTGTGAAGTGGAAGTGGGTGACGGGACAGGCCGCGCGGCCTGTGCGGACAGCTTTGGCGGACTGGGCGGACTGGGCGGACTGAGGTTGCGGCCTGGTGAGAAGTCTGGTGGAAGCCGGCTGTGTTCTGAGCGGGTTGTTGCATTGTGTCCGCGGTTTGGTGCGGCCTGGTATCTGCGGATAGAGAGGCTTGCGGACTGGTGCTTTGCTCAGTGGTCGCGGGTGCAAGTTTGAGCTGTTGGCGGGATGGTTCGAGTTCGCGGGAAGCCTTGCGGACTGGTGTGTCCGCGGTTGGGGCTGTTGCGGACTGAGCCTTGAGCTTGGCTGAGGCCTTGCCGAGCTCAGGTGTTACAGCAGGTCTTGCTGTGGAGACCGGTTGGCGGACTGATGTTTGGAGTCCGGCTTGGTGCTGCTGCGTTGGTCAAGTGCGAGGAGCTCGCGGACTGGTTGCGGTCTGTGCTAGGGTGTTTGGCGGACGGGACTTTGTGTCCGCCATGCTCGCACTGGCCCTTGATGGTTTTGGACTTGGTCACACTTGGTGTCAAGTTCATGGTGTCCGCCGTATCCGCCAAGTCCGCTGTGACCGGGCGGACTGTTGCTGTTTGCCTTTGGTCGTGGACTTGTGGCGGATTGAGGTGTGAGTCTTGCGGACTGCCTCGGGTTGGTGCGGACTGCCATTGAAGAAGGTGCTGTCCTGAAGCAGTTGGAGCTTTGCGGGCTGGTGCCTTGTCCGCTTAGCTTGGGCGGACTGGAGAGGGTTCGTCAAATGGTTGCCTTGCTCCTGGCGGTTTCCCTTGGTGACTGGCTAAGTCCTCGCGGACTGAGCGGACAGTCGTTTTGTGTTCGCGCGGGCTGGGGCGGTGTCGCTATCTCATGGGCGGTGACCACACTCCTCACCTGGCCTATAAATAGGACCCCCCTGGCACATCTACAGTAACCACAAGTAACGTGAGTGAACAGTATTTTGGGTTGGGCGAGTGCTGCGGTCTGTGTTTATCAGTCCGCGCGGATTGTTTCAGGCTGACGGTTTGCTGTGTGCAGGTCGCGCGGATAACTTCAAGGAGCCAGGAGTTTGGCTGTGACTTCGGTCAGTGCTTGGAAGTGTGCGGTCTCTGCGGACTCAGCAGGAGGTCGCTCTGCGGCTTGTCAGTTCTGTTTCAACTTTCCCAGCTTCAATAACCTGTCCGCCGGCTTCAGGCGGGTAGGGGAGTTCCTCAGTTCGGGTTCAGCAGGAGGCGAATAACGGTGTGTCCGCGCGACCTCGCGGTTTCGGCGGACTCCGTGGTATTCGGCGGATTGCAGCATAGCTTGGGCGGTCTCGGCGGCTTCGGCGACCTCGGCGGTCTCGGCGGACTCCGGGTTTTGTCCGCCCGGCTTGTTTTTGGTTCTTTCTGTTTTCAGCTGTAATACTAGCGAAATCATGTCTCGCTATGTATGCCTCGGATTGTAATGAAGTGAATGCATAATAAGATCTTCTTGTGCTTCCATTGTTTTGTTGGGTGCAACCTCTAGTCCTTGGGTTTCCGCAGGTTCAGCGTGCGAACTGGGTAGTTCCGAAGATATTAATTTGGCGTTTGGGCTATCTTGCTGACCACGTTGAGAAAATTTAACATTCCTCTCCACCATTGTCTTAGTGAAGTTATGCTCAAGTTTTTTTGTATTTCAGATGAGGTTGAGTCTGATAGCTCCATTACCCCCCCCCCCCCCCCCCCCCCCCCCCCCCCGTGCTAGATTTACCTGGGTTGGGCAGGATCATAACTTCTCTCAGATTACTGCGGTCCGACTGGATGACACTAATTATTTATCGTGCTCTCACTCCATTACTCTTTCCTTAAAGAGTCGGCATCTGTTTGGCTAAATCAGTGGTGCCACCCGCGTACCTGCCAAGGACAGTACAACTTGGGCTCAATGGGAGTCGATTATTGTGGCAAACAAGGCCATGCACGAGACTCCTGCTGTCGCACACGGGCACCACGGAGGCAGTGGGCGGCTCAGACGGCCGTCCACGGGGTGGGGCGGATGGGTTGGCGAACATCGCGCGCATACTGGTTCTGATGATTAGCACGCGGACCACGCGGTGTTCGCACATGTGTATCGCACGTTGATCGCGCGTGTGAATCGCACGTTGATCGCACGTGTGGAATGCCCACGTGGCGCTGTGGCGGTTTTTTTATTAACAATATTCAAGATATTGCTCCGGTTATAAAGTTGGATCACAATATTGTTGAAAAACTTTCTTATATTTATACATATAATTTCAAATGAACAAAGTCAACAACTTCAAAAAAAAATTATCGTTAAGCAGATCTGCTAAAAAGAGAAGAAGAGCGATGCCTAATGATTATATCGTATTTCTCAAAGAACAAAAATATGTCCAAGAAATCATGAATGACAATCCACTGAATCTCAATCTTGTTATTCAAAGTTCTAATTTTCAACATTGGACTTACAATATTTAGAAAGAGATGAAGTCCAAAGAGGACAATAATGTTTTTGGATCTTATCAGATTGTTTGAAGTTTGGAAACCCATTTGGTTGGAAATGGATAAAAGAGAGAAAAAAAATATTGAAAAATATCTGACACATCTTGTTGCAAAAGAATTTACTGGGACAATTTATATGGCTCAACAAGATTTCTTTTAGTTGGGAGATCCAAAATAATGATTTTTAGATTAATAAAATTCATTTGCGAAATCAAACAAGTGTCTCTCAAGTGCTATTAAAAATTTCATCTAGTAGTTATCCGATTCGTTTTGATGATTGTATGTCAAATTTGGTGAAAGCAAGTAAGAAATATATTTTTAAGAATGCAACATAACTCTTTCTTACAACTTCATTTTGGACTCATTATTTCAATTTTTCCAGTTGAAGGGTCCCCCCTGAAATTTCTAATTCAAGTCGGCAAAAGTCGGACGAGTACATGTGAGTCCGACCGGACCAACTACGTGCATCAAAGCCACAAGCCCCGGGAAACCCCAGAGAGGAAGACGAACATGCGCGCGCGGCCAGCATGCACGCGACCGTGCCCCGTGTGCAGCCAGCCCGCGCAGCCGCACCCCACGCAGCCGCACCGCGTGCGGCTAGCAAGAGCGACTACAAGACCGCGCCCCCGCTCGCGGCGCCCACGCAGCCGCACCCCGCGCGGTGCCCACCCGGCCGCAGTGCGGCGCCCGCGTGGTGGTCGCAGGGTCGCGCCCCAGCGCGGCCACACTTCTCGCGGTCACGCGGTCGCACACTGTGCGGCCGCGCTCGGCGCACGCACCCACGCACGACGCGCAAGCGGTGGTCGCCGCCGCCTCCGGCGTCCTTCGCTGCCTCCGACCATCGCCGCCTCAGGCCACCACCGCCTCCAAGCACCTTACCCGGGCTAGCCAAACTGCCCGAGGAGCACTCCCATCATTTCGGCAAAAATGATGATCCAGGTGATCGAAACGAAGCAACGACATTCACCAGCACAAAACACTCTCTAACACAATTACTAACATGAATCTCCAGAAAACTACAAATAGACTCTCATGCCTTTATTTGAAGTCAAGCAACTTCATAGGCAAGAGAGAGCTCTGTGATTTTCAGGCGAGATCGTGGACTTAGGCCGATCCTCCACTCAGAAATTATCTCCTCCCTTCTCCTTGCGCTAAAGCTTCAACACGCACCAAGTCACGTCAACCGCCTCCGCGAGAGCACTCCAATCAACGCTTCGCATCAACGAGAGTGCTCCCTCCAGAAGCTCTGTGGACTTAGAGAATTTTCCAGCCTAAACGCTCCTACCAAGGTTCCACGAGCTCCGCAACATTCCAAGGCCGGAGTGCCTCCATCGAGAATCTAAGAACTTAGTCGTTTTTTCTCATCTTCTGTATTCTGCACCTGTAACGGAGTAACAGTCTGTCTCCCTCTGAGATCAAATCAAACTTTGTAAAACTTCGAAAAGTTAGTAGATTTTGGCTCGGTACAGTTCCAGCCACATGAGTTTTCACACTTTTTGGGTCCACGTAAAAACGCATCTTGTCATTTGTTGCGGTTCACTTTGACTGTTCGCACGCCCGGTCTGATTCTGAGCTAAGGCAGTCTGATTTCTTTGGACCGCGGAAAGACCGGGCGACCCACAACAGTTTGGCGTCGTCTGTGGGAAAGTGTTCCCAGAAGCTCTGACAAGTCTCAGTATTCCCCGACCAACGACAATGACACGGAGTGTGTGTACTACAAATGGAACGGCCCTAGAAGTGCGCCCCAAAATGGCCATGGCCAACTCACACGTGTAAGACCCCATTTTCAAACACTCCCCGGGTCCCCAAAACCCGACCCAGGGTGGGTCTTATGCCCAGTTCTGCCGCCTCGCGGTGACACCAACCCTCGGGTTAGTCTCCACTACGAGACGCTGATCCCGTCAGCTATCAAATCATCCAGGTTGTGCGAACAAGAAATAATAGACCAAAAATTGGAATAATCGAATTTTTATTATCCAAAAAAGTGAGTATTACAAAGGTATAGCCTCCCTTTTATAGACTGAAGGAGAGCTGAGAGAATACAAATAAGCAATGTGAGACAAATAATTACAGGTACAAGCGGCTATACAAAAAACAGACCGCACAAGCCGCGTGGATAGATGAATAGGCTAACCAACCGACATAAATATAAAGAGAAGACAAGCATCTATGGGATACTGATAGACCGCCCGGTATTCAGGTCGCCTGCATCAAACCGCCAGACTGTCCGGTCTTCAAGTCAAACCGCCAATCCGCCCGGTCTCCAATCAACAACATCTCAGCTACCAAATTGCTGGAGAGAAACCAGTAGACCGCACGGTATTCAAGCCACCAGGTTCAGACCGCTAGATCGCCCGGTCACCAAACAACAACACAGGCCAATCACATAAGCAAGTAAATAAATGCATAAAAGGCGAAGCATCCACATCACACTAAAAAAGGAAACATGTCCACAATGAGATAAAGAGTTAGAGTCAACAAAAAGTCTAGAGTGTGAAGGACTTATTCTCGAGTACATCAATATCCAAAAAAGGGCTTATTCCCACTACAAAAAGACTCACTCTCACAATCAGAACTGTGAAAGTACTAACATCATCATCACTCACATCGACGCATGGTATGGTAGTAGTAGTAATAGGCTGCAACGACTCATGAAGTCCTGTCCTCCAGGGATGCAGGGGCTCCTGCATGACCTACTGCTCCTGCTTCGGCTCCTTGATTTCCTAAAATAATGTGGTCACTGACCGTTAGTCAAAATACTAAGGCACTTCGGCATCCACTCCCCCTGATGACTCCTAGGCATCGGGCGAGAGAATGAAAAGAAAGGTACAAGTAGCAGTTATGAATCAAATGGGTGATAGTGACCCTAACTAGCAAGTATATAAGAAGAGTAGTAATAAAAGGACAAGTAATGAACAAGTAAAGTGAAACATTGAAAAGTAAGTAAAAACATCCACTCTACCATCACAAAAGAGTAACTTAACATATATAAATGCATATACAAACTTATAAGTAAAGATTTTCAGTAGTAACTCATCATATAAAAGTGTCCATACAAATTTATACGATGAGGATCTGCAAGAATGTAGTTATGCTATGCAATATAATATTTATGCAATGTTTCATATAAGTGCAACTAACACGCACGATTCTATGCGTACAAACCTTTAGTTCCCAACTTTTCGGAGGCAGCTAACCACTCCAGTACCACCGTCGTGGCTCACAGTGGCAGTGGATCCGACGACTCCACTACTAGGCGGGTATACACACTACCAACCCTAGACCTCTCATACACCTCTGCACATGTCTTATGTGCACTCTAGAGTCTTGTATACTATTGTTGGGGGTTTCCCAGTCTTTTAGGCTATGTGATGGGTCATTAGGAAAATGTCACCACGACACTAGATTAAGCTAGCCCTCTAGACCTTATCAACTTGTCAAGTCAACGTACTACAAACAGTGTGATGACTAGGCTAGTAACAAAGACCTACCTCATAATATGCACATGCAAAGTATCACCTCACCCATTCGAGCTTCTATCTCACCAGGTAATCTTGTCCTCAACCGCAACCACATGGAGCCTCCCGCTTGCAGGACTAACAAGTCCTAACACCACTCCATCCCATAACCAAGGATGAGGTTCTTGTTATTTTGTTCACCTACTTAGACTACTCTTATCTATTGTTTACATTAACATAGAAGTTTAAGGTTATTCTTGGACTTCCCGAGATCTACCTGGTGAAGGGATCCCAACGATACTAAGAGATACGATGGGTTGAAGCTCAAATCTCTCTTTGTCAAGATATTTACTTTTATTGTTGGCTACCCTTCTCATATCCCTCTCTCCATATGACTCTTGAACTATCCTAAGATGGTTTATGATTCTTGTAGGGGAGAGACAATCAAGCGTCGAGCTCCAAGTCTAGCTACCCTCCTTAGTGTCCATGTACACTAACACTCATCACCCCTTGGGGTCTACTATGGGGCTTCATCCAGCACTGTACCATGGTCTTAATGATATTCCAAACAATGTTCAGTTATCAAATATTATAACTATTCTAGTTCGCACTTCATCGATTTACTATATGCAGACCATACAAACTATAATGAGTGTGAGGATGGAAAATTCAAAATACTTGGCCAATTGTCCTAAAATTAATTCCAGTGGTCTATCAGATAAATTCTGAGTTTCATAATTTTGTTAAATTAAATTGCCATTAATAAAAAATGTCTAAACTAATGTCACTAATGGTTTTGAAAATAAAGTGCCACTTCTAGGAATGCAACCAATATAAATAAATTGTCCTAAGATCACATTGATGAGAAATAAGTTTGTACAAAATTCATAAACTTTTAGCAACATATGATAATTAATTAGATTTTTTTCTAAAATTGGTCCACTAGCTCACATTTCACAGGAAGCGCATAAAATATTTGTCAAATAAATCCAATAAAATTTCTAGAGGTTACAAATATTAAATAAAATATTATGTCAGAGATTCATAATTTTTTAAATTATTATTACCATAAATATTTCAAAAACACAAAAAGGGGCATAATGGTAATTATTCAAGTGAGCCTAAGTTCTAGTCATCCAAAAACTCTGATTAAATTCTCAGCGTGAGTTATAATAAAATATAACTAGTTATAGAAATTTAGAATTTTTCAAACAATATTTACCGTAATTATCTCAAAAATACCTAAGGGTGTTAAATTCAATTTTTGATATTCTCCAATGTAAATATTTTCAAAACTTCTAATTAAATTACCAGAGTTGTATAATGGCTTTATAAGACATGTGACAGAAAATTAGAATTTATAATTTATTTGGCCCTTTTTATTTCATTAAAATAATTATTCCACATAATTACCATTAATTAATTTCTTAGGATTTTTATCTTCAAAAATCATAATTTCATCAAAGTTGATGAATTTCATCACTATATGCCCATGAAAAAATTTCATTGGCATGCAACAAGTCATTTAAGCTAAAATCACAAATTAACCCTTTTTGCTAAGTGCACACCCTTTTCCATACACTATGATTCCATGCAAGGGGAAATACACCCACATGCAAAGGTCCAATTGGCCCCAAATTTTTACTAGTGTCTTATAATGATCTAATAAATATCCCACCTAAAATATGGGTCAATATGTGTTGTCTAACCACTTGTATCCCAGTAATTCAATAAATCAAATATTGAACAAAACCTATGAAAACATGTGCCCCAAAAATTCAGATTTTTGGGTACATAGTGTGTTTCGAGAACATTCATGCATTGCTCAAATTTCAGCCTCATGCAATCAAGCATGAGAGAGATATTCACCTTTTAAGGTATGTCCCTTCATAAGGACATAGTCAAGTAAAACAGCACTACAGAGAGTTGTAGTTCTCCAAATGGGTTGATCTAAATTCTACATAAAGTAGACATACAAGGATTCAAAAGTTTTCTCAGTCAACTTTTTCTAATTTGGCCTCTAAGTGGCCCTAATTTTTGTTTGAAGTTCATGATATAAATGTGAGAGAATTAAATAAACTATATGATATAAAATTATTGATTTGCACGAATCTTGAAGTAAGATGAGCGGCCCTAGCTCATCTTCTTTCTCCATCAAGGGCTCAGATGAGCCCAACCTGGAACTCACTCGAGGTTTTTTTCTCAGCCACCTCCCCGGCCGGCACCACCACTACCACCTTCGTTGAGGTGGTGGTTATCATTTGGAGACAGCTTGGCCGCTGGAGGGGGCGTTTTCCGACAAACCCGATAACTTGAAAAACTCTGAATTTTTTTCATTTTTCTCCCATGGGATCGGGTTCAATTGAGCCCTATTTCTCTCCTAAAAGATCTAAGATGCTAGCACAAGGAGAATGGGGACGAAACACACCTGAAATCGAGCTTGGAGGCATGTAATTCTCCCGTTAGCCATGACGGCGGCGGTTTCCAATGAACTAACTTTATCTCCTGTTTCTCCTCCAAAAGCTTCACTCCAACACACTAATTCGTCTGCTCTCAACTCTTTGAAGCCGATGGAATGATCAAAATGAGCTGAAGATGGCTGTATAAGGTTATACCATGAAGAGAGGGGTCCGACCATCACATAGGAAGCTCCTCCTTACTGCCAAATGGCCCCTTTCCAACTCCAAAATGGCAGAGAATTACTTCTGGAGCTCAGTAGAATGCTTGGGGAAGAGAATGGAGGGCCAAGTGGCCTCCATTCCATGAAACCCTCTTTGTCTCCATTCAAAAAGAGAGAAAATACCCATTTTACCCCCTTGCATGCCATCCATGTTCAAATCCAGAGGGCATGGGTGGTCTTTGTGCATGTGGGTCTCTAAATGGGCTAGGGTTAGGTCTTGACCCGTTGGCTTTGGGTTAGCTCACTTGATTTCATATTTTAGGCCAATTTTGACCAAGCTTGAATTTGATCAAAATTAGAGAATTGGTTGACCCACACATCAGGATTTTGGGTTCATTAGGTCCCTAATGGGTTTAGAAGGTTAGGAGTGAGGTTAATTTGATTAACTGAACACCAATTGACCCTTGGTTGGCTTGAATTGTCTTATGTTGACCAATTGTTGACTTGGGTCAACCCTTGAAATTGGGTGGGACCAATGGGTGCTTAATGAACTAATGATCTCACTTAGGATTTAGGATGGTGTGGGTAAGTTCAATTTCAAGTATTGGCGGTCAATTGGGCTAAGATTGTTGATTTGGGCTTTGTTGACATGGGTTTGACTTTGGTCAATTTGACCAAATTGAATGACCAAATCATGGGGCTTTTGGTCAAGTTTAACAAACGGATATCTGGCCAGACTTTGCCTAAGATATCACAAATTGGGAAAATATTCCCTAAACACACTGTTTCGGGTTTATATTTAACCGATACGAACAAAAGACTTATCAGGGACCTAGCTTAAGACACTGAAGCTAGAAAACTTGAATACCCTGACACAGATCAGATCAGGAACGAACAAACTCATATCAGATCGGAAAAGAACCAATACTTGCTCTTGCTGTTACCTTGCTCTGGGAAATCATAAAATGATGTTATGCTTCTAACTTGTGCCTATAATATGAATGCATGAATGTATAAATTTCATCTCAAATCATGGGTGTACATATGTCATCATGCAGATCTTTAACTTGGCACGTGTGCTTATGCAATGATATGTTATGTATGCAGTGCTATGCATACTAAAATAAAGCCTTAGTGCATGCTATGAGTGGCGTACACATACAATGTTATGCATCACATACTACATAATATTGTATGTAACGAAGAAAAGAAAATGCGCTAATGGGCATCCATGTGATGATGGTTATGCATCCCATACTACATAACCGTCACATATTGCCACCTATGTTGGATCCATATACAAACACATATTATGCATCATATACTACATAATATGCCCCGTATACTTCTTATCATGCTATGAGTGTAGTGTTCGTGCTTCCATCAAAATCTACTGATGACATATTGGTGTGTGTACGCAATGAAATGATACGATTAGAGTTTTGCTTAAGGGAAAGTTGTTCGACTGGCTTGTCAAACCAACCGACCCTCTTGCAAAACCTCGCTTTGATACCAACGGTCACGACCCGCATTTTCTCCGTATTCAAAAATACATCAGAGTAGAGAAACTACGCGCCGTGATGCCACGCCATGCAGGGGACAACTGCAGACGCTCAGGCAACCCGTCCTCACATTTACTTTAAGTAAAAGATTTTTAGCTTTTAGTTAAAAACAATGCATATAAATTAATGGAGTTAATGACCGTGTCCCTCGGTCGGGTGGACTACTAGTCCATAGGTGAGAAAATATATATATTTTACGCGGCAAAAAATAGTGAGTTAGCTCATTTGTTATCCTGCATGGGAGTGAGGATCCAGTGTCATAAAATGATGGTGTGACTTCTACATTTACTATATATATAAATCTTTTGTACGCTTAAAAGTAGTAGATTTAGTAGTTGAAGTCATGTCATGCCAATATTCCGGAATGCAGTTTTGTATACTCCAAAATAACTAAATGCATCCTAACATAAATCCTTCCCAGAGAGCAAGAACAATCAGGTAAGAAGTAACAACAGCAAGTAGTCCATCACAGAAAAGTCAAAGTCTATGGGTGTCAACAACTGACACGAACCCATAGTAAAATCTGACAAGTCTGAACAAAGACAACTACCTCAATCTCAGAGGTGGAATCAAACGGCCGCAGAAACCAGTAGCACCAAAATCCCAACACTATCAGCTAAACCTGCTACAGCTCTGATCCTGAGGCATTCAAAAGAAAAACACCTCAGAAGCAAGTCACAAGTAGTGCAAGAGTAAAAGCAGACTACATAAACCTCAAAGTAAAGGAGAATGAAAAGCGACTGCAATAAAACGGTCAGCAGAGTAAAAGTAAGCAACAGTAAAACTAGCCGGGCAAGAAAGGCTAAACACATTATCAAGGCAGAACATGCACTAGCAACAAAAGTTCAATCTTTCATTAAATAATTACTATGCCGAGGGAGAAACCCCAACGCGCATAGTCTATCTGAGCATTAAGCACTATGCCGAGGGAGGACCCCAACGCGCACAGTTCATCTGAGTATTAAACACTATGCCGAGGGAGGACCCCAACACGCACAGTTCATCTGCGTATAAAACACTATGCCGAGGGAGAACCCCCAACGCACACAGTTCATCTGAGTATAAAACACTATGCCGAGGGAGGACCCCAACGCGCACAGTTCATCTGAGTTTTTTTAGTTACATAATTATACAAGAAGGGTTCATTTTTCTTTATTTCCTCATAAACTCAAGGGATAACCAACCAAGTGGACTGCATAAGATCATTTCAAAGTACAGCAAGTGAAGTTTAATAAGAAGAACGAACAAGATAACTCGATGGTTATAACAGCACGACAGCTAATTTGTCTACCAATTCAACGGACTAGAATTTTGTGGTTAAGGCTTTAGGGACATCAAGTCACAATTCCAGGTATAGAGGGGGGGGGGGGGAGTTAGAATTACAGAACAAGTATCTCAACAATCGAAACATAATAAACTCAAACAAGTGTAGAAAAAAGGCAAAATTTAGAATCAAGAACAAGAGGGAGAGCAAGGACACCACTTGCCTCGATTTACCGAAAAAACTCTCCAAATCTCCACACGTCGCGATAGGAGCCGAAACCTGGACGAAAATGTCCTAAATAACGGTTAGGGCCGAAAACCCTAACAAGAAAATCTCGAGAAACGGGGAAGAAAATACCACGAGGGCGCAGCTCTCGACGAGAGCTTTACAGATCTACAATCGGTTGGAAATTCTGAGCACCGGAGCTCCGTCGGTGGCCACCGAAAGAAGCACGGACGGACAACCTTCTCCTCACACGCCGCTCTGGCACGGAAGGCATGAGAAATTCTAGGTCGGATAAAAGATTAAGAAGAAGCAGAAAGTATAAATACTCAACAGCAGAAAAGACCGGGTTCAACAAAAACGGCTCGGCGGTGTCGACATAACTATGTCGACACCCGACGACAGTGTCAACACCGGACGGCAGTGTCGACACCCGACGGCAGTGTCGACACAGCTGTGTCGACACCCGACAACACAGCGGTAACGACACAACTGTGTCAACAACCGGCGGCACAGCGGTGTCGACACAACTGTGTCGACACCCGACGACACAGTGGTGTCGACCCAACTGTGTCGACACCCGACGACACAACGGTGTCGACACAACTATGTCGATACCCGACGGCACAACTCAGCGGTGTCGACACAACCGTGTCAACATCATACCACTCAGCTCGACAATCGTCGAACAAAAGGAAAAAGTCCATTCTGTTCGAAAATCGTCGAACGCAGAAAGCAGGGCCTGGTCGACGAACTCAGCACCCAAAACCGCTAGACCTACAGCGAGCTCCGCTCGACGCTTCGTCGAGCTCAGCACGACAATCGTCGAGCTCCAAACAATGCCCAGAGAAGCTAACAATCATCGAGCTCCGCTCGATGATCGTCGAACTCCAAGCAGCGCCCAGAAAAAACCAACAATCGTCGAGCGAAGCTCGACGATCGTCGAACTCCAAACAGCGACCAGAAAGGAAAACTAATCGTCGAGCTCCGCTCGACGATTGTCGAACCCAAACAGCACCAGAGAGGAAAAGAGATTGTTGAGCTCCGCTCGACGATCGTCGAACCCAGACAGCGCTAGAGAGGAAAAGCGATCGTCGAGCTCCGCTCGACGATCGTCGAACCCAGACAGTGCTAGAGAGGAAAAGCGATCGTCGAGCTCCGCTCGACGATCGTCGAACCCAGACAGCGCCAGAGAGTAAAATAAAATAAAATAAAATCAAACATAATAAGGTTGGATCGACAAAATCTCAAGCCTTTAGAAGGACTTCCCGAGAATCAAATCAAGCAGTCAATAATATAGCAATTATCGTGTTCAGATAGTTGGACAAGGAACTATGAGATCAAAACAAGGCTTAAACGCGTCGAATTAAACGAAACTCATGCCGTAGGCAAAAAACTGCAGCTACGGACACAACGACGATGTCAAAACCAAAATCCCACGAGTCATATCCGAGACATTAACCGCCAAAACATGCGGCGAACAAAAACAAAACCCAAAACTTCGATCGCGCGCCGAGACTCCAAAAATGCTCGGGTTGAGACTAAACTGGACGAGCAATACAAAAGCAATCAATTAAGTTTTACAATGTGAAATTTTCCGTTTCCGCCAAAGATTCAAGAATTCAGCCGACTGAATCGAAAAGACGCAAAAATGCACTATCGGCGACGCGCCATCAACTGTACGCTAAAGTAACGCCCTTATGTCATTATGACGTCAACAAGAGCAGTAAATAATGCCGAAAAAAACAGGGGCGTTACAGCGGTGCTGAAGGCCAACTTGGTTCCCAAATGCGACTGCACCCGCCTCCACTCCTTAGATGTGAAACGCCCGTCACGATCTGACATGATGGACTTTGGAACTCCCTGAAATCGTACCACTTGCTCAGGAACATCCTGGACAGGATATCTACTCTGTCACCCTATCGGTTTGGAATGAACCGCGCTACCTTGGTGAGTCGATATATGACCACCCAAATTGAGTCATTCCCAGCGCGGGATCGAGGTAGGCTGTGGACGAAATCCATGGAGATGTCTTCGAACTTCCACTCTGGTATCGGCAGGGGCTGTAATAGGCCTCCTGGACTGCGACATTTGGCTTTAACCTTCTGACAGGTCTGATACCGGGCCACAAAGTTGGTGACATCTCTTTTTATTCCAGGCCAGTAGATGGTCCTGCGCAAGTTTACGTACATCTTAACTACGCCAGGGTGAATCGAGTACCTTGACTGATGGGCCTCTTGCAGAATTTCCTCATGAATCCCTCCGGTAGCGAGAACGAATATGCGATGTTTGAATTGCAGAATCCCATCATGTAGTTTATAATCCTCATGTGCCCCTTCTTGTAGAGATCGGATGATCGGCATTACCTCTGGGTCGATCTTCTAGGCTTCTCGTATCCGGTCCTGGATGTCGCATTGGATCTCCATCCAATATAGCTGAGAATAGTACTCTTCTAAATCTCTTCGGGAAACCAGGGTAATTTCCAAATCTATCAAAGACTGGAAAAGTTCCTTAGGGATCTGCTCCATCCAACTCCCGGCTATCGCGGGTTGGCGGCTCAAAGCGTCAGCGACTCTGTTAGCCTTCCAGGAGTGTTATTGGAGAGCGAAGTCGTAATCGCATAAGAATTTCAACCATCGGCGCTGCCGGAGATTCAGCTCTTTCTGCGTGAAGATATACTTGAGGCTTTTGTGGTCGGAGAAGATCTCACATCTTACTCCGTACAGATAATGCCTCCAGATTTTAAGGGCGAAGACGACGACGCCCAACTCTAAATCGTGCTCTGCGTAGTTTAATTCATGCGGCTTTAATTGTCGCGAAGCGTACGCCACTACCTTTCCATGCTGCATTAGGACTTCTCCCAATCCCTTCAGGGAGGCGTCAGTGTAGATCTGGAATCCCTTAGTCCCTGAAGGAATCGTAAGGATTGGCGTGGAAGTCATCCGCTTCTTCAGTTTGATGAATGCAGCCTCGCACTCTGGCATCCATCAGAATGCGATGTCCTTCTTGGTGAGAGCAGTTAGGGGTAGGGCAATCTTGGAAAATCCCTCGACAAACTTCCTGTAGTATCCGGCAAGGCCGAGAAAACTCCGGATGTCTGCAGCTGTCCTGAGTGGCGGTCAATTTTGTACTGCCTGGATCTTGGCTTGGTCCACTGCCACTCCTTCCTTGTTTATCGTGTGGCCCAAGAATCCAACTTCTTCTAGCCAAAATTCGCACTTTCTGAATTTGGCGAAGAGCGAGTGCTCCCGAAGCTTTAATAGCACCATCTGCAGGTGTCAGTTTTGGTCCGTCTTGGTAGTACATTAGAATGTCGTCAATGAAGACAATGACAAAGTGATCCAAGAAGGGTTCGAAGACTCTATTCATCAGGGCCATAAAGGTGGAGGGAACATTGGTGAGCCCAAAGGGCATCACCAAGAACTCATACAGACTGTATCGGGAGCTGAAGGCAGTCTTGGGGATATCTTCTTCTCAGATTCGTAGCTGGTAATAGCCGGACCTCAGGTCCATCTTGGAGAATACCAAAGCACCTTGCAACTGATCGAACAGTTTGTCGATTTTAGGAAGGGGGTACATGTTGCGTATAGTAAGCTTATTTAGCTCTCTGTAGTCGATGCACAGTCACATAGTCCCGTCTTTCTTCTTGAAGAAAAGTACCAGGGCCCCCCAGGGCGAGGAACTTGGACGGACGAATCCAACATCTATTAGTTCCTGTAGCTGGATTTTTAATTCAGTCAGCTCCCTTGGGTCCATCCGGTAGGGGCTCGTGATACTGGCCACGTTCTGGTAACCAGCTCGATCTGAATGTCGACCTCTCGCTGGGGTGGCAATCCCGGGAGGGACTCAGGGAATATATCTGGAAAGTCGCAGACCACTGGGACCTTGGCGAGAACCTAGGTTTTGTCTTCCATCTCGAAATAAATAAGGAAAACTTCGTCCTTCTATCGGACAGATTTCACTATCTGCGTAGAAGTCAAGATAATACGTGAGACAGAGGGAACACTTGTCAACGCGATGCTCTGGCCATTTGGATTCTGTAGCCGGACTTCTCGCGTGGAACAGTTTATCGAGGCTTGGTGCTCGGCCAGCCAGTCCATTCCCAGAATTATTTCAAACCCAGTTATAGATAGGATGGTTGCGTAGATTTCAAATTCTACCTCTCCCAGCATAGCCTGGAATGAACACTTTTCTGTAGATGTCACATCTGACCCGTTTGGTAAACGGATTCGTATAGACAGTCCGGTTGAACGGATAACATTTCCTTTTGTTGCGATGAATTCTTGGGAGACGAAAGAATGAGTCGCTCCTGTGTCAAAAAGGGTTTTGACAGGGTGTCCTTCTACCAACAAGATTCCTGACGACATGGGGAAATATATAGACATATATCATCCAACTTATATACATATATATGAAATATACAACATCAATGGAAGATCCGATATCTCCTATCAAGATATATACCTATTACTACGTCATGGGCCGGTCCATACTGCAGGTCTAGTGCGTCGGCCTCCTGGGGCGCTGCTCGGCCCTGCTGGCCTCTCCTGCCATCTCTGCCTCTGCGGCCTCTCTGACCCTGTACCTGTGCCGGCTGTCCACCATGAACTGTTCCTAACCCCGGTCTCCCTGTCGCCTGTGGGCAAAAGGCCCTCATATGTCCTGGCTGCTGACACAAAAAGCAGTTCCCTGCGAAGGGTACATCTCGTCGGGCCACTAGTGGGGGCTGTGGAGCTGGAGCTGGTCTACTGTCTAGCTGTGCAGCTGGGGGTGTTGGGGGTACTGGTGGGCGCCTATAAGGCTTCCTGCGGCATCGCTGCCTGCGCTATCTATCCTGTCTGTGGGGAGCAACACCTCCATCTCGCCTCTGGTCTCGAGGGAGCTCTACCTGACCTCTGCGCCGCTGAGCCACTGTCTGTTGGTCCAACTCTAAAGCTACTGCATGGGTGGCTATGGTGTGAAAGGTGGCCTGAGAGAGCATAATCAGGGCCTGCCTCAGGTCGTCTCGTAGCCCTCGGTAGAACCGAGAAGCTCTATCCCTGTCAGAGGCAGCCAAATTCCCAACGAAGCATGCCAGGTGGATAAACTCTCTCTCATACTCTGTCACGGTGCGGTTGCCCTGATGGATGAGCAGGAACCTCTCTTGCAGCGCGGCTCGGTCTGCATCTGTGATAAAGAACTCTAGTAGAGATACGGAAAACTCCCCCCAAAGGATCGTGCTCATCGGCCGACCTCGAAAGGTAGAGCGACTAGCCTCTCTCCACCAATCCCTCGCGTATCCCTCCAAGAGGGTCACCACCAAAGAGACTGTTTCCACAGCAGGGCACATCATTTCTACTAACAGCTCCTCCACTCGCTCCACCCACTCCTCTACCTGGACGGTCGTCTCTGTACCCCTGAAAGTGGGAGGCCTAAGTCCTCGGAAATTCGTCAGCAGATCGATGGGTGCGGTCATCTCTCGCAGTGGTTGTGCCAGGGCATCCCGAAAATTCGCTAGTATAGCCATCAGTGTCTACCCTATATCTGTCTCGGCAAACGATACGGTCATGGGAGCAACCGGGTCTGGTGGTGGGGTAGCTGGAACTTATCCTCTGGACGAGGATCTCCCGTTACTGTACTCCGGTATCTGGAGAAGTAATAGGAAAGAGTGTCAGTATTTTGCAAAAGTAGGGGAAATTTATAAAAACGACAACCCAAGCGAAAACAATGGTGTATGGGCATACTATCGTATATTCTAGAATCCCTAAGCCTCTACACTAGGGTCCGCCAGGCTTCCGCTGCAAGGTTCGTCCCGAATCTAGAACGAAGCAAGGGACAGAGGGATCCTAAGACTGCTCCACAAGGACGAATCGTGATGGCACTGATACATTTGTAATACCCCCCCCCCCCCCCCCAAACTTTTGCCCGGGTCGGGCCGGAGGGGTACTATTGCCCAAGACGTCCACCCAGTGCTCTTAGGGGAAACGGTCAATGCTAACCAAGCACTAGATGGCTGCCTTGCTTGGCTCGAGTCATAACATACACAACCCATCAAAGTATAGCAGAAGCATTAACAGGTAACCATTGCAGATATATATAACATATCAAAATCACAGCAGTTCTAGGGCCGAAGCCTAAGTACTTATACAAGCCCATGGGATATACATGATCTATATATACCGATCATACTCTCTCTCTCTATGCTGCTCGGTGATACTCACGTCTTTAAACTCTAGGGACAGCAGGGGTGCATCTGCTCGAGTAGACCTAGCTGTTGGCGTAATCTCCTACGGCAGCGGGTCACTACGGTGCTCCACCTCCTGTGAATGGTTAATCAAATAACCGTTAGTCATAGAGTTAAGTGGAAACAAATCTCCTCCCCGGATCCATATCCTGAGGACGAGCACGCACCCACCCAATAAAAGTAAATAGCTGAAGCAAGAGAGGGTTAGCATAATATTTCATTTATGAACAGCTAGGAGCAAATATAAAAGAGTGCAGTATAACCGGTAAAAGCAGAAATTAGTATAAATCGGTTATAACAAGGCTCTACTAGCTCATCAGCACATCAGGTTTCAAATCTTGAATTCTATCGTAGGCATTCACAGCTGCACACACACCGCAGGTATTCATAGCCGTACATACACCGCAGACATTCATAGCCACGCACGCACCGCAGACATTCATAGCCGCGCACACAAACCCTATGTCGACATAGTTTTCACCACTTATGTACCAGCAGGGTAGCGAGCCCCGCGGGCCTCACCGATGTGGTCGTCAGTGACAGTGGCCAGTCCTGCCACTTCTGTGGGTGGTCGTACCGTACAACCCCAGGCCCTAACGTACAACCATGTGAACTCTTAGATGTGAGCGACATCCGGTGAATTGTTTTGGCCGACCAGCGGAGGAAAACCTGACGGGGAATATAACGGCCGGTCATCCATGGTACTCATCTCCTTGATGCCTTGAGTCGTCGACCTTCCCGCACTAGTACGAACGGTCTGGAGGAGGGACTGACCCGCCACTATTTCACCGTAGGCAATTTATAAACAGTCAAACAAAAAGTAAATCATAATACACACCGGGTATACGTCGGCCTGCCCTACTATGCTTTAGACTTCGGGCGTTGGCACTTAGCTCTACTTTCGATAAGGAGCGTGGGAGCGCTTTATTTGGGGCTAAACCTAGAGAACTACTTCGACTCTGGTTATCCCCAACTAAGGCTCAGCCTTAACAACGACAGCTCGTCAGAGCAGGACCCGGGATTATAGAAGTAAATTGCGATAAGGACAAGTGCGGTGATTATGTTGCTTATTTAAAGTGCTGGAATGAAATGTGACTAGTATGAGACTGTAGTAATACTGAGAATAAAGTACTGAAATAAGCTTGACCAGTACGAGACTGGAGTAGTACTGAAATGAAAGTACTGAAATAAGCTTGACCAGTACGAGACTGGAGTAGTATGAAAATGAAAGTACTGAAATAAGCTTGACCAGTACGAGACAGGAGTACTACTGAAATGAAAGTACTGAAATAAGCTTGACCAGTACGGGACTGGAGTAGTACTGAAATGAAAGTACTGAAATAAGCTTGACCAGTACGAAACTTGAGTGGTACTGAATTGAAAGTACTGAACTGAAAAGAATAAAGGAACTGGACCAGTGCAAGACTGAAATAATCATAAAGAAAATGGTTAGTATTCCGATCACTCCATCTCGGAGGCTTCAGTTCCATCTCCGTTCTCAGGAGAGATTTTCCTGTTCCATCTCCATTCAGGAGACACATTTAGTTCCATCTCCGTTGTCAGGAGAGATTCAGTTTCATCTTTGTTTTTAAAGGGCTTCCTTGGGTTACACCCATTTTAAGATCCAATTAATTCGGTTGCGCCATATTAATTACGACGTAATTAAATCCAGGGTTGGCTAGGAGTTACATTCTTATAGCCGTCAGGGGAAACATCACTCGTACTCTCAACTTCCGAACATGCCCAATACTCCCGAGAGTCGAGGCGCTCGACGGTTTAACGAAATCTTGGAAAAACCCGGAGCTTAAGCACTGGCCTCGGCCGCTCTCGTCGATATAATAGTTTAATGTACCTATTTAAACAAAAGGAGTGGTCGCACGCTTCAATTTTCACCTTCGAGGGAAAATGAGTGGGAACAACGTTCCGAGCGCGATCCCAAACTTCAATATTTTAGGAAAAATACCAAAATTTATCCCATGACTCAAAATTTTGATACAACCCTTGGGAGGGCCTAAAATGAGCCTAGTAATTTTTTTTTATAATTTTCCAAATGTTTTGGGCATTTAATTTAGCCAAACAACTTTTATTTTGGCTTTTAAAAATATTAAATTAATTCCAACAATTTTCAAAATATTTGTGGAGGTAGCCCTCAATTATGGGAATATTTTTCATGTTCAACACTTTTTTCCTAGGAGCATATTTTAGTCTCAAAAAATAATCAACCCATTATTATAATTTTATAATATTTATTATAAATATTATAATAATATATATAATATGTTGTATATATATATATATATATATATATATATATATATATATATATATATATATGAAGTTACTGTAGACTTCCTCCCCCACGTTGTACAAAATTGGAAGCCCTTACGGGCCTTCCCCGTCGCCGGCCGGCCACCGGACGGCGGTGGCTCCGCCACTGGCCAACCCGCCGGTGGTGGGCGCTCCCTTCAGCGGTTGTCTGGCGGCCTGCCGCCGCCGGCCATCGCCGGAGCAATTTTTTTTTAATTTGAACGGGAGGGCAAGGGGTGACGGCGGCGGCGCTCCGGCCGCTGGGAGCGCCATGCAAGACGTCCAAAATAGAGAAGAGGGAGGGAGAAGGCTTCCATCTGGCTTTGGCGGGCTTAGAATGGGCCAGCTTGGTCAGCCATGGCTTGGTGGTGGTGGATGAGGGGGAGGGAGAGCTCGACTTGGCTTTTTCCGGCCACCAGGGCTCTGGCAGGGGGAGCAGGGGGAGGGAGTTGGCTCAGAGGTTTTGTGGGAAGGAGAGGGGGAAGAGAGAGAAAAGAAGTAGGTGGGCCTCCACTTGCTTTAGGATATGGGCTTGCTGGTTGGGGGCCCAAGGAGAGTGAGGGGGAGTATGAGCCATCCTCCTTTGGAGAGGAGGTGAGCCCCTCACTTGGAGAAAAATCTAAAAAGTGGATTTTCAGGAGGGTTTGACCAAGTTAACCCTAGGGTGGGTCCCCCTTGCTGGTCAAAGTCAAAGTCGGTCCAAGTCATCGAGGTCGGGTCAAAGTTCGGGTATCGTATCATAATTGGTGTGTGCACGCTTTTCGGTGCACGACTAGGCTTGATTTGACCACAGGTTGACCAATTATGATCGAAATTTATTGGGACCACTTCCGTTGACTTCGTATTGACCACACGAGTCCAACGACACTGACTGGGGTTGAATCAGAGTCCATTTGGCGAAAGTCCAAAATTTCCGCGTCGCAGCGCGCTAAAATGGTCGAAGTGTGTAAAATAATCGTTAGACCTCGGATTGTGACGTGACGGGTCCCAATGCTCTTATTTAGGTTATATGAGGTCATAGGAATCGACAGAACTCAATTCGAAGTTCTCTAGGTCGATATTCCAAAATCTGCTCTCGTTGCGTTTTACAAGGAATGATCACATTCGCTATATGGCCTCGGGGTCCAACTGAATGAGTTCTGATGCACCCGTATTGACTATACGAGGTCATAGGAACTGACAGAACTCAATTCGGAGTTCTCTAGCTCAATTTCCTGCTTAGGGTTATTTCCTACCGGGTCATGGGTAGAGTTCGGGCCACTTTTATTGGGCCAACTAGGGTTCTGGTTGCCCAATAAAAGTCGGGATGTTACATTATATGCCCGGGGCCTATCGAGTAATTGTACTCACGCAAAATTCCTATTAATTTATCGATTAAAAAGATTGGATTTAGAAAAATAAAAGTCCACAAATGAAAATTAATCGGGAGAAAACTCAAGCTTAAAAATTTTAGCACTTGATTAGGGGTTCTTGAGAATCCGATTATAAAAGATGCGTTCTAATTTTTAAAATTTCATTTCGATTGGAGGATTAAAAATTACGATAGTTGCTCGCTAGAGACGACTACGGCCTAATTTTAAAACACTTCAACTAAAATCTCTTAAACTTGAAATAAATTAAAATCGCATGAAAGATTAATCCAAAATTTCAAAAGAGTTTATATTTTCAATTCTCAAAGAAAATATAATAAGCTTTTTATTTTTCGAGAGATCTAAGATTTCCACGAGCCTTTCAGCTACTATGACGTCAATCGGATCACGGAATTTATATACCGGCAATATAAACCCGCAATCAAATATTAATCGGAAATAAATCGAAATGCAATTTTAAAAACTAGAGACGATGAATTATATTTTAATCTTCATCCCAATACTACCTAATCAAGCACTAAGTAAAGAATTAGTTATGCATTGCAAGAAAGAGAACAAAAATAAAATAAGAAGAGAACATTTTTATTAATCGATACGTAAAAAGAAGTACAAGATGGAACTAGAAAAACAATGCTGAAAATAAAACACAAGACCACTCTCTCTAAAATACTTCTCTCATAATCTCTCTCCTTTTATAAATGTAATATAGAGTCTAGAAATCTCTCTCCAATAATAGCATACTAATCATGATATAAATGAAAAAGTGAAATATAATTAATTTCTTGAATCCTTGACGGGTTGAATTAAGAGGTGATGAGGTGGCATTATTTGATTAATATAAGATTGATTTGTTTTATAGATGTAAAGAGGGGGAAATATAGAGTCTAGACGTGGGCTGATGTTGTATGTATTACCATCCAATGGCTCGGGAGATCTTGGTGCAGGGCAACAACAAATGGCGCGGCAGCAACATGTATATTGCCATGACGACTCCACGTCGATGAAAACTTTGACGTGAAGGCGGGCTGCACATGCGCGGATTTCAAGTGGTCGGACTGCATGGAAGCGACTCAAGACGATAGTGACAGTTATCAACAAAAATGTCGGCGACGCGAACGTTGTAGCGGGCTTTTCATCGAGACATGCAAAAATCACCCCCAGACCTGCAAAATAACAATAAAAATAATATTACTGAGAATTTTTTTAGAAATAATTAACAAGCGAAATAATTTATTATTTAGACATATATATATAATTTATATTAAAATGTAATTTTTTTCGTTTAATAATTTAAGTTATATTACGCATTATTAGTTGACAAGATGAGGGCGAATGATAGTGCGGTTATCTGGCATGAGAGGTTGAGACATATAAGAATGGACAAGATAAAGGCTATGGCGGTGAAAGGCCTCGTACATGGCCTGCCTACTCTTTCCTCCTACGGCGACAGTCATATCTGTGTCGGTTGTCAGTATAGAAAGGCACATCGCCTTACATTTGACATATCACAGACTAGGTGTAGAGCAACGTTAGAGTGTATTCACGGTGTTCTAGCAGGGCCTACCGTCACGCCCAGTCTCGTCAAAAGCAGGTATATGTTTATTCTTGTTGATGACTACTCTAGGTATACATTGGTATACTTTCTGAAGGAGAAGGCAGAAGCGTTAGGAAGGTTTGTGGAGTTCAAGGAGCTTGTGGAATTCGGCTCAGTCTGCGGGTAAAGAAGTTGAAAACGGATAATGACAAGGAGTTTACTTTGTTTAATTTCTCCAAATTCTACAGAAAGTTCGGCATCCAACGGGAGCTTACTTATGCTCACACTGCACAGCTGAAAGGAGTTGCCGAGCAAAAGATCCGTCATTTGACGGAGACATGCAAAAGCTGGCTTCATGCTAAAGGCATTCCTAGGGCCTTTTGGGCTGAGGGAATGGCCTGTGCATCATACGTCATCAACAGGATGCCTCTAAGTCCTAACAACATGAAATCCCCTCATGAGTTGGTTTTAAGGAGAAGCCCAGTGTGGAACATCTTCGAGTGTTCGGTTCGACTTGCTATGTGCACGTTCCAGACTCGCTCGGGACGAAGGTAGATGCGAAAGCAAGGATGCTAGTCATCATTGGATATGACTAGCGAAAGAAGGGTTAGAGGTGCATGGATTCAGAGACACGAAAGTTTGTTTTCTCCCGGGATATGGTATTTGACAAGTTAACGTCATACTAGGGTGCCTGTCTGTAGAACTATAGGAGATCAAGTCTGACGGAGGGGTAAGAGAAGCTGCTCAGGATCTTCTGATGGAGTTGTCTATGTCGCCATGTGCTTTGGAGGCAACTAGCTCTGGGCGGAGGCTTCTGTATCTTGAATCAGGGGAGCGATTCTTCTGGTGTGCTCGGGATCATAGCTAGCACAGAAGAAGCAACAGGAGTGGTGGATCAAGATCGAGCCCTGCGGAGGTCCAAGAGTACTATTATTCCACCAGCTCGATATATGGATGGAAACATGATGAGTTTTGTCTCATGTTTCTTCACAGGTCCCTTGGATGAATGCGAGCCTTCGTGTTTTGAGAATGTCACTGGAGTCAAGGAGTTGGAGGATGCTATGAATGAGGAGATGGCTGCCCTTAGGAAGAATGAGACTTGGGTTCTTATGCCCAAAGTCGAAAGCATCACTCCTGTGATGTGCAAGTCGATGTATAAGCTAAAGAAGAAGGCTGACGGGAGTATCAAGTGGTGCAAGGCTCGCCTTGTAGCTCGGGGGGTTCTCTCAACAGTTCGGGGAGGATTATGAGGTGACATTTAGCCCTGTGGCCAACATGACTTCAGTATGGGTGGTGTTCTCCTTGGCGGCTTGCTAAGGGTGGAAGATATGGTAACTCGACGTGAAGAATGTCTTTATTTATGACGAGATTGATAAGGATACCTTCATGTTGCAGCCACCGGGTTACTTATCTGAGGAGTTTCCTGGGCATGTCTGCAAGTTGAAGAAGGCCCTATATGGTTTGAAGCAAGCGCCTAGGACATGGTATGGGAAGATCGCAGAATATCTCCAATTCTGCGAGTACTTTGCTTCAGACTTAGATTCCAGTCTGTTCGTTAAGAAGCAGGGGGAGCTTCAGGTCCTCATTCTGTTATACGTTAATGATATGATCATCACCGGGAACTCGGAGGAAGAGGTAGCTAAGCTCTAGGCTGAGCTATCTATCCGATTCGATATGAAGGATCTGGGTGAGCTTCACCACTTCCTTGGGATCGAGGTGGAGAGGAATAAGAACAAGATGCTCGTTTCTTAGAAGGGCTATACGCAGCAGATCGTCAAGAGATTCAGCATGGGGGATGGGAAGAGCAGTTCTACTCCTTTGGAGGTTGGCTTAAAACTTCGACGAGATGAGGGAAGGGTTCTTCCAGACCCTTTGGTGTTTCTGGCACTTATGGGTAGCCTTATATATCTGACGATTACTAGGCCAGATATTGCTTACGTTGTTGGTCGGGTGAGTCAGTATATGGCGGAGCCATAGAAACCTCATATGGTGGCGGCTAAGGGTATCTTGAAGTACGTCAAGACCTCCTTGGAGTTGGGTTTCTTGTATAAGAGGGACACATGCTTTTGTTTGCATGGCTATACGGATGTTGATTATGGAGGAGATGTAGATGATCGAAAGTCGACATCTGGTTATGTCTTCTTCACGGGATCGGCGGCAGTCTCGTGGTGCCGCAAGAAGCAGGATTCAGTGTTCGTCTCCACTATTGAAGCGGAGTACAAGGCCTCTTCTTGGCTGCTTAGGAAGTCATCTGGCTTCGGTGGCTAGTGGATAACATCCATGAGGAGGTGTGGCGTCGTACTCTAATTCGCGGTGACAATGAGAGTGCTCTCAAACTGGTGAATAATCCAGTTTGTCACGGGCGGACGAAGTACATCGAGATCGGGCATCACTTAATTCGGAAGATGGTGTTGTAGGGATCATTGATGGTTGACTACGTTCGGAGTCAAGACAACGTAGCAGATATCTTTACCAATCCGTTATCGAACGGGCCGTTTACTCGGTTATAGGAGTTGCTCGGGCTAGTTTCCACTTCTCACTTCAAGAGGGAGTGTTGAAAATATTGAAGTGGGAAGTTTTGGGGGAAGTCGGGCGGACTGATTGGGCAGTCCGCACAGACTGCAGAGACCGTGCAGACTAGCCAGATAGCATTGGCGGATAGCCTAGTCGGGCCGCCGGTTTTGGCTGTGGTTCTTCTCTGACGGTCTGGAGCAGCAAGCACTTTAGTGGTGTAACCGGGCGGATAGGATTGTTATTCGCGGGTTGTAGCGGACTTCTTTGGAAGTCGCCAAGTCGACAAGTTCTCTGATTCGCATTAAGGCAGCCAGATATTGCGGACTGTGTGGCATATTTCCAGGATGCAGGTGCTTTCCCAGGCGAGATAGATCAGTGATTTTTGGTTGGCTTTGCGGACTTTTCTTGGAGCTCGCAGGTGTCCGGCATGGGTCTATGTTGCGATCTGGGTGTTGGATCGTGGAGTAAGCACAGTTGCACAGACAGGTTGCCTAGAGATCGCGTGGACTGATGGAGCAGTCAGCTTGATGGCAGACTAGGGTTGTTCAGTAAGGAGCGATCTTGGCTTCAGGAGGCGCGCTTAGTATTGAAGACCACTGATTTCGTTGGACTTGGTCTGGGGGACTAAGTCTAGTTGGTTGCCTAGCTCGCCGAGTTTGCCCTTGGTGCGGACTGGTCAGTAGTTCGTCGAGTTCGCCATGGTGCGAAGTGCTATGGTATTCGCAGAGTTCGGTACTATTGACTGGATGGTTTGTCCATATAATGGACTGCAGGATGTGTAGGTTGTGGTAGTGTCCGCGGGGTTGGCGGACTGGTCGGCTATCCGATAGGGTTTGATTGGCACGATCTAGCGAAATGGTATTGGTGTCCGCATTGTGCGGATACAAGTATTAGCCGATAGGGTTGATGGGCAGTTTTCCTATCGTTGTAGGTGTTGACAACACTGCTCCTCACATCTATAAATAGGACCCTTGGCTCATCATAAGTAAACAGTGAACAATAAAAACGAGCTCGTGCTTGATTTTGCGATTACGGTTTTCTAACCGTTGTGACTAAGGAAGTTGGTTCTGTGCATGATGTAAGGCTAACACCAGGCAGCTAGGCAACTAGCAGAACGTTGGTGTGGAATAGTTTGCGGATACAGTCAGCGGTTTAGCAGCAGGTTGTGGCCTTTGCCGCTTAATCTCTTCCTCGGAGTTGCGGATAAGTGGAGCAGTTTGCCCGGTTAATCAGCGGGTTCTGTTTCGGGCTCAGCATTGTAATAACAACAGTCAGTGTGGTTTGCTGCAGTTTGGCGGCTTCGATAGTCTCGACGGGCTTGCTAGCGAGTAGGCGGCTTGTGTGGCTTCTAGAATCAGTTTGTGTGGTTTTCTTGTTGTTGTTGTTTTTTGGTTCCCAAGTTTACATTGTACAATCATGTCTTGCAATGTATACCTCGCTCTGTAATAGAAGTTAAATTTAATTGGAAATTCTTATGCTACTATTGTTGTTGTCTTTTACTTTGCTTTGGTTGTGGTTGAGTATTCCTACGACCTCATTTGCTCATGCTTCAGAAATTTTTACACCGTCGGGCATGCATGAACTGTAAGAGAGTAGAAGATTTGTATTGCAATACTCTTTGCGGACGCACAAGGTTCACTGAAACCTTTAATGTCGAAGTCGACGTTCAACCGCAACCACCACCGGAGAACAACGCTGTCATCGGAGAACAATGCCACCACCAGAGAGAAGCAACTGTCGAGCTAACGACACTCACACACCTCGTCGACACCACACCTCTCCACTCCAAAGAATGTCCATTGCAACACCTGCACGAAGCACATAAAGCACCAAAGCACAAAAAGCACCAAGTAAACAATCATAACATTGGTTCGAGATCCGGAGCCAACGCCTGCACGAAGCACACAAAGCACCAAATGGACATGGCATCACTACACGTAGCACAATCTGCATGAAACATCAGTCTGCACAAAGCAAGATCTGCACTAGGCAACATTACACGTAGCACGGTCTACACGAAGCACTAGTCTGCATGAAGCACCACCTCAAGTCTTAGGTGTCAGCCGACCTGCTCCAGTCGACTCATCCTTGCTCGGGCTCAACCTCTGAAAGTCGACGCAACTGGATCACTAAATCGGACTTGCCTAGTCAGACTACTAGAAGGGCGATCCCCTGCACCACCTCAATCATCAAATCCATCGGTCACAGAATTCATGGTTACACCACCTCGGGTTGTGGTCTCCATCAACTGGTACAGACTACCGCGCTGCATAGCTCGGATGAGCACAGTGTGCTCTCGGGTCACCATCAGAACTCGTCTCTCGCCACAAAACTGCATCCTCTTGAGTCTAGTTTGCACAACGATATCAAATTACTACACAGCTTGTGGGTACATTGGAAAATGTGTACCAGATTTGAAGAAGCCTCAACCTACTCAATGATATACATCACGGTGTATTTTATCTACTTTGAGTTTATATATGCAGGTTAAGTAATTGCAGGGAAAATGCAGAAAAGTTTCTAAGTCCATGTGTCGACACCTAGAGATGCAGTGTCGACATATGAAGGCTTGTGTCGACACCTAGAGAAGCTGTGTTAACACTTGGAGTAATTGTGTCAAAACCAGGAAAGGCAGAGTCGACACCAGAAGAAAAGTGTCGACACACTGTGAAGAATTGTCAACTAATCTGTGTCAACACTTAGAGGCAGTGTCGACACCCAGAGAAACTTTGTCGACATCAAATGTGTCGACCCCAGAGAGGCTGTGTCGACACTCAGCAAGCTTCAACAAAGTTGAACTACTTGTGTCGACACAAAGGAGATGTGTCGACACTCAGCAAGTTCAAACACAAGAAGGCATGTGTCGACACAAAGGAGTTGTGTCGACACACAGCAGAATTCAGCTAAGTGTTAAAGAAGAAGTACTTGTGTCGACACACTCAATCAGTGTCAACACATTCAACAGAAGGCTTGTGTCGACACACAGAATTAGTGTCGACACATTCTGAAGAATCAGTGTCGAGAAGCTGTTACAACAACATACGGAGTTGTGTAGACACCACCAAGGCTAGTGTCAACACATAGTCACTTGTGTCGACACTTGGTCTATTTGTGTGGACACATAATGAAGATCAGTCTCGACACTTTCAGACAAAGACAGTATATTTTAAAAAGTGACTGGATGACTTGACAACTGCCATTTCAACCGGTCAACGCAACTGTCAGAGCTGTTAGAAGTTCGTTAGAAACCGGATCAGCCGGTTACCTTGGAGGAAGACTATATAAAGGCCTTTCTCCTTCAATAGAAGTGGATGATCACAATTATTGCATCATCAATCAGAAGATTAAAATTTAAGAAGATCAAGACAGATCCAGAGAAAACTGTAAATCATTTTCTGAAGAAACTTCAGATTTACTTGGAGAGAGAGAACTCCAGTAATTGAAGTCAAGAAAGAGACTTGTTAATCAAATCTCTTAAGGAGCAGATTTGAACCAGACTACAAAGTAGGATCCAGATTTAATTCTCCATCCTAAGAAGGAAGTTGCCAGCTGGTCTACTTCAAGAAGATCAACTTTACTGAGTTCAGACTCAAGAAGCCTTGAAGAAAGCAAAGACAAAGTTGATCACAAGAATCAGTTTCTATCAAGAACTGATCAAGAAGATTGCCCTCTTATTCTCTCAAAATGAGTGGTGATCTAAAAACTTTTTATTATCTTTTTGTAGGATCCTAAGGGATCTGAGTTGTAAGCCTAAATCTATAAAGGCTGATGTAGGGCTTTTGAGCCTGAGTGTAGGAGAATCAATTCTCTGAGTTTAGGCCTTGTTGAAGGCTGAGGTAGGGTTGTTTAGCCTGAGTGTAGGTCTTGTTAAAGACTGAGTGGTAGGGCTTTGTGCCTGAGTTGTAGGAGTGGGGACACTCTGAGTTGTAGGAACCTGGATTAGGGTTCTGAGCTGTAAGATCTGAGGATCTGAGGGAGAAGTGCAGAAGTTATGCCGAATTTAGTACACTACTAGATAGACGAGGGGGAAAGTGGATGTACCCAGACCTTGGGGAACCACTATAAACACTATGTGCACTCTGTGAATGTTTGTTTCTGTGGTTGCTGTGTTGTGATAGCTGTAGAATTGCATTTGCTGCTTAAAGTTCATAACAGTTTGTCTGCATTAAAGTAAGAAGAAAAAGTACACCTATTCACCCCCCCTCTAGGTGGTTAGGCACTATTTCTTTCAAGTGGTATCAGAGGGAGGTTACTCAAAAGGGACTTAACAGTTGAGTAAGCTCCTATAGGCAGATTCAGAACAAAACAAGAATCGAGAAAATGGGTTTAGTGAGAATCACAAAGAGCTGGGGTCCATGAAATTGCCAATATGTAGAAAAGAGATATTTGACATATGGAAAGAGAGGGTTAGAGTCTTATGGAAGCTTCTGACCAAGGATATATATTACAGTTAAAGAAGGCCCATATGTGCCAATGAAAATATCATTCTGGATGCAAACATCAGAAAACTCTCAAGGACTTTCTGAAATGACTAAGGATGAAATCATTCTGCCCACTATGGACAAGAGCAAAAGATTGTTAGTGTCATTGATGATGCAACATTTCAGAACTTAATTCATTGTAAAACCTCTAAAGAAATGTGGGACACATTAATAGTCTATATGGAGGGCTCAGAGGAAGTAAGACAAGATAGGAAATCTTGTTAAATCAGGAATATGAAAGCTTTCAGACAAGGAAAGTCTGATAGCATTACAGAATGTTACAAGAAGTTCTATAGGATAGTTAATGAGTTGATGTCCTATGGAAGAGAATTCAGCAACTATGAGCTGAATGACAAGTTCTTAAATCTCTGATTAAGACTAGGACACCAAGATTTGTGTCATTAGGGAAGTTGTCAAAATATCTGACATACCTCCTCCAACTTTATTTGGAAAACTGCTATTTTATGAGATGCGGTAATGGCTAGAAAGGAGGAAGAGAAGAATACTAGAGTGGAGCACAAGGAAAAGACTGTGGCCTTCAAGACTGAAGCCACTAAGAAGTATAGAAGCAAGTCTCCATCTCCACCTCAATTAATTGTTGAGGCTGTCACAGATAATTCAGATAGTAGGAATTCAGATAGTAGTGAAAGTGATGAAGACTTTGTTGCTTTTACTAGGCATTTTCAAAGTTTCTGAAGAAGAAGCAGTGGAGGTCTAAGCCTTCCACTTCTCAGCCAAAAGATGACTACTATCAGAAAAGGAAGTCATCAAGGAATGATAGAAGGGTCCAAGCAAAGCTACATCTTCAAAGATTGTGTGTTATTGCTGCGATAGACATGGGCATGTAGTGGCTGACTGTCCTGAAAAGAGAAGGAGTCAGCTGACAAAAGAAGACTCAGTTTAAGGGCAAAAAGGAAAGGTCCTTTGTTGCTAAGAAAGATAAGAGTCTGACAGATCATCATCTTCAGAAACAGAATCAGAAGCTGAAGCCTACATTGGATTATTTGCTGAAGAGGAAGAAGATGAGTTCATGCAGCTAATAAACTCAATTTATGAGCATGAAGATCATCAGTGCAAGGGACTGATGGCTTTATCTGAAGGAGACAAGAACCAGGATCAGCCTGGACCAAGTAAGTACAAAGTTAATTCTAGTTCAATTTATAGTACTGAGTCAGAATCAGATACATCTGCATCAAGTGATGTGGTGGGTCTGAATCTGAAGGAGATATTCATCAGTTAATTGATGAATATAAAGACTTGTTGCAGCCTTGAAGAAAAGCAAAACCTTGGCCAAAACTCAGGAAAGGAGATTGCTAGTCTTAGATTGGCTGCTGCTGATTCAGACAAGTCGTTAGATCAGAAAATGAATGAAATAGCCAGACTGAAGAACATTATTGTTATTCATATGGGTACTATTATATTAAGAATGATCAAATTAGAAATCTGGAGGTTAGACTTCAGAAAAAGAAAAGAGATAGTAGCAAGTTGTTCTAAACCTAAATCTGTTTTACCCATGATAGATGAGTTTGTACCTCAAAAGGGTAAGGCTGGATTAGGTTTAAAAAACCTGCCTGGATGCTAGGTCCAAATCTAAGGGCAAAAGTCCAGCACAAAACATAAAGCCTGCTGTAGAGAATCAGCCAGGGTTGTACCTAAACAAAGGTACAACAGGTTGAGTGCTGGTGTTGTGGCAAGATATGCCACTTTGACTTAGATTGTTGGCATAATTCAAGTGTCAAGGAGAGTAGCAAACTACCTGCTAGAAGAGCTACAAGTAGTTTTGTTAAAAGTCGGACTAACTTACACCAAGGACCCAAGAGTTATTGGGTTCTAAGGTTAAGTAATGGTTTTACAGGTGAGTCCAAGTGGCCATACCCCTATATGGTACTTGGCAGTGGATGTTCCAGGCACTTGACTGGAACTAAGGGGGTTGCTGAAGGACTACACACCTATCAAGGATGGCCTAAAGTTACCTTTGGTGGTTCAGAAAAAGGAATCATCAAAGGCTTTGGTAACATTTCTAGTAACCTAATTACTATCACTCAAGTGACCTATGTGAAGGTTTGAAACATAACCTCATTAGCATAAGACAGTTGAGTGATTAGGATATGACATCTCATTGTCAAGAATGGTTGTCATATCAAAAGGTCAAGTGATCAAAAGATCATTTGACAGGATATAGGAAGAGAAATGTTATTGTCTTGACTTTGTATGTGAGAACAATGTTCTCCTATTGTCTTGTAGCTGATGAGAGAGTCTCACATTTGTTAAATGGCACAAGAGGCTGACTCATCTTAACTATAAGACAATTGGCCAACTCTTTAGCAAAGAGTTAGTGAGGAATGGTCCTCAAGTTAAGTGTATAAAGGATGTGATATGCTCAGCTTGTCAAAAAGGCAAGCAGACCAAATCCACTTTCATAGCCTGAGAACAAGGATTCTGTGAGTATCTATACCTCTTGCATATGAATCTTTTTGGTCCTATGCCAGTTCACAGTCTAGGAAGGAAGGTCTACACATTTGTGTTTGTAGATGACTATTTAGGTATTCCTGAGTGTTCTTCCTAAGAAAAAATCTGAAACCCCAAGTATCTTATATAGTTTTGTTCAACAAATTCAGAATGAATTGGACAATATAGTGGTCAAAATCAGAAGTGACCACGACATTGAATTTCAGTCTGAAAGTATGACAAAAACTGTGTGAAGAATTTGGAATTTCAGGAATTTTCTCACCAAGACACCTCAGCAAAATGGTATTGCTGAAAGGAAGAATAGAACATTGATAGAGGCTGGTAGAACCCTATTGAGTGACACTTCTCTCCCAGAATATTTCTGGGCTGAGGCAGTAAATACTGTTTGTCATGTGATCAATAGGGCTACTATCACCAAGAGCTACAAGAAGACCCCTATGAGATTGTGAAGGGCAGAAAACCAAATTTATCCTATTTAGGATCTTTGGTTGCAAGTGTTATATACTTAACAATGGAAAGTCTTATCTAACCAAGTTTGCTGCCAAATCCAAGAGGGAATCTTTGTTGGTACAACAACAATAGTAAGGCTTATATGGTCTACAACTTGATTACTCAAGTTGTAGAAGAGTCTGTACATGTAGTTTTGATGAAGCAAGGCTCATTAACAGTGAATTGCCAAGTAGTGTTTGCAGCCTACAGGTATAACTGAGAAGATGGACAAGCTTACAATTATAGAAGGTTCTACTGCAACTCAGCAAGTGGAAAATGGTGGCTGCTGTCCAGGGGGAGTACAAGACTCTCTAGATGCTGAAGAAGACCAAGAGGTGCAGCTAAATGAAGAGGCTAGAGGGGTACAACCTGAAGACAGACTACCTCCAGCAAATAGACACTTAAAGGATCATCCAGCCAATCAGATAATTGGTGATCCCAGACAAGGAGTTCAAACAAGAAGTAGGAATCTGAGTACAGTTCTTTACTCCAGCTTCCTATCCCAAGTGGAACCAAAGAAGTTTGAAGAAGCAGTTCTAAACCCTCATTGGATTGATGTCATGCAAGAGGAGCTGAATCAGTTCAAAAGATGCAAGGTCTGGAAGCTTAGTCCAAACCAAAAGACCACAACATCATTGGAACTAAGTGGATCTTAGGAACAAGTTGGATGAGAATGGAATCATCATAAAGAATAAAGCTAGACTTGTTGCAAAGGGATATAGGCAGGAAGAAGGTATTGATTTTGATCAAACTTTGCTCCAGTAGCAAGACTGGAGGCAATCAGGATGTTCCTTGCCTATGCAACATATCAAGGGTTCAAGGTATATCAAATGGATGTTAAGTCAGCTTTCCTAAATGGAGATCTAAAGGAAGAAGTCTATGTAGAGCAGCCCTCAGGTTTTGTTGATTCTCTTAAACCTGATTATGTTATAGACTTAGGAAGGCTTTGTATGGGTTAAAACAAGCCCAAAGGGCTTGGTATGAAACCCTGTCTAGTTTCCTCATTGAGAACAAATTCTCAAGGGGAAAATAGACAAGACTCTATTCCTTAGGGAATCTAAAGGCAAGATTATCTTAGTCCAAATATATGTAGATGACATAATATTTGGGTCTACAGAAAGTAATCTTTGCAGGAAGTTTGCAAAACTTATGCAAGGAAAATTTGAAATGAGCAGTATGGGGGAACTTAAGTTCTTCTTGGGTCTCCAAGTTAGACAGACTGAAGATGGCTTGTCCATATGCCAGTCTAAGTTCACCCTAGAGTTGATAAAGAAGTATGGTATGGAATCATCCACTACCATGAAAACTCCTATGGGGTCAAGCTTGTCTCTAAGTAAAGATGATGCAAGGAACCTGTAGATGAAACTTTGTATAGAGGGATACTTGGCTCCCTACTGTATTTGACTGCTAGTAGACCAGATATCATGTATGCTACATGTGTCTGTGCTAGGTACCAAGCATGCCCTAAAGAATCTCATCTGACTGCAGTCAAAAGGATTTTGAGATATCTTAAGGGCACACCTTATCTAGGCCTTTGTACCCTAGGAATGGAGATTTGTTACTGACAGGTTATTCAGATGCAGATTTTGCAGGCTGCAAGGAAGATAGGAGAGTACTACAGGAACCTGTCAATTTCTAGGTGAAAGGCTGGTGTCATGGAGCAGTAAGAAGCAGACCAGTGTGGCAATCTCCACAGCTGAGTCAGAATATGTGGCAGCAGGAAGTTGTTGTGCACAACTTTATGATTCAGCACCATCTAGAAGACTATGGTATTCAAGTAAGTACAACACCTTTATTTTGTGATTCTACAAGTGTCTTTCTATTGCAAATAATCCTGTCTCACATAGTAGAACTAAGCACATAGAAATTAGATACCATTTTCTTAGAGAACATATAGAAAAGAGGACATTTTCCTAGAATATGTTAAAACAGATAATCAGATTGCTGATATGTTTACTAAGCCCTAGATGAAACCAAATTCAATAATTTAAAATTGAATAGGAATGTTAAACTTAGAATAGTTTAAAAATTGGCTAAGTAAAATGGTGTCGACACAAGGAGTTGTCTGTGTCGACACATAGAAGTGGTGTCGACATTTCAGAGAAATGGTGTCGACACATCTAGAAGTCTATGTCGAGACTTCAGAGAAGTAGTGTCGACACATCCAGAGTAGGTGTCGACACATTAGGGTGGTGTCGACACTTAGGATTAACAGAGAATCGTCGAGTGAAGTATCGACTAATCGTCGAGCTGAGATATATAAGTGTCGACACATATATTCTGTCGACTATAATTATGTCGACACATAGTTGTCGAGACATTAGAAGTAAGTGTGACACTTTCAACAGTGTCGGCACATTTAAGTATTTTTGACGCGCCTTTTCACCTTCGATTTTAGAAAGGTATAAATAGGTCTTCACCATTGTTTGTCGACACGCTCTCCATGTTCGAGACCAAACTTGTGTGTCGACATCTCTCTCTCTAAATTCAAAATTTCTCCAAACCCTAATGGCGCCCAAGCTAGAGAAAACATCAATGAAGGTTATGAGTTAGTGCGACATGCCTTTGACGACGCGGAACCAGAAATTCAAGGTGTTGTAACCCTAGTTATAGAGACTGGGTTAGAGTATCTAGTTTCAGAGCCAATCAAGATTTGGAAGAAGAAGGTCCTCGAATTCTTTAGTGCAGCTACCCTTGATGACACTGGACTCAAGATTAAGTCCTCAGTCCATGGGGCAAAAAGTAAAAATCACCCAGAAAAGTCTAGAAAAGTTCTACATCTACCTAGAAACTAAAGAAGAGGAAGATGTACCTGCATCAAAGATAAGGGAGGCACTGCAATAGTGTGGACTAGCATCAAACATGAAGATTGGATCAGTTTTTAACAGAAAAGGATGAACATACAAGGAAAGTTTTATCTAAAATAGTAGGGAAAGGAGATTCTGAGCAAGCCAGGTGGGCATGATAGGATATCAGCTCACATGTTCAGTTTAATGACACAAGGATCATTTTCAAACTAAAAACTGATTGGTCAGCAGTAATGTTGATAAGATAAAGGAAAGTCTGAAGAAGCCAAATCTGGTATGATTATGAGTTTGTACTTTGCTGGAAGTATTCCAGAAGTCATGAACTAAACTGCTGGATCTAAGATAAACCACATGAGAAAATGGACATCAGAATAATCTCAAGATGGGATAGAGTGTTGACAAAGAAAATGCCAACTCAGAAAAGGAAGTTCTTCAACAGAAGAAGAAGAAGAAAGCCATGTGGCTCAAGAATCCTCAAGTAGCTCAGAGGAGCAAGTAGTTTCAGTTCTAATGAGGATGAAGCTGATAAGGATGCAGCTGATGTTACTGGAGGTCACCAGTAAGGACTAAAGATGCCCAGAGGCAGGGGGAGCTACCATCTGCTAGCCCCATCCACCTGGATTCACTCCAGGAGGAGCCTAACATGTGGATGAGCCAACTCAATAGACAGTGAAAGGGCAACCAAAATTCTTGAGGTAATCAATGAAGTTAATCAATCAATTTTCCATATTGAGATGTAGTATTGACTGAATCATTACTTGATGTTGATCAGCAAACTCAGATACATAGTCAACCACAAGATGTTGTCATGGAAGACACATCAGTTGCTGACAATGCTCCTGAGATAAGAGATTCTCCAGTCCATAATCAACAGGAATTTACTCTAGAAGAGCTATTCCCTGATTTATACAGACTGATGAGGGGAGAGAAAGCAGCTTTTGAGGGGAGAAGGTCCTCTTGAGGGGAGCATGTAGAGGAAAGGCAAGAAAGAGAATTAGGAGAAAAAGGTGCAGGGGGAGTTACCTAAGACTACACAGACTTGCATCCTAGTCCTAAGGAAAGGTGACATTGCCAGTACTTCTGCTTCTGAGGATGAAGAAGTTGCTAGAGTAACAAGAGAAAGCTCGTGGTCTTCAAGAGAAGAAGCCAGAGTTACAAGAAAGCATTGCAAACTATGCTCCACAACAAGCTCCAACTGCTGATTATAGTTCATTATTGGTGGTATTTGCAGATCAAGATGGATGAGCAAAGGAAGACTCTAGAAAACTTATATGATGAAGGACATAAATCCTTCAATTTGATCTGGCTCAAGACATCAAATATAAAGATTTGAGTTTAATCAAACTAAGAAAGAAATGACTGATTGTTTGCACAAAGGAGGCAATGCAGTGGTATATCTGGCTACTCATAGAGAATATAAAGAAACAAGTGATGATATGGCAGTAAACAAGGATATGTTCTTGAGAATCAGATTAGAATGAATGATAATCTAACTGAATCACAAATGTGATAGTAACAAATGCAGAATATTGCAGCTGCTCAGACTGCAGCAAGGACTACTGCCAAGGATGAATTTGACAAGTAATTACAAAACACCTAGTATGCTGTTAAAACTGCAATTGAAGATTCTCAAAAGTTATTACTGAAAAGCTCCAAAGTTAAAACCTTTTTATAAAGATGGTGTTAACTATTTGAATGCTCAGATCAGATTTCAGAAGAATGATCTTAGGGATCATATAGAAAGAGAAGTGATAAAGGGGGAGAGGGATTAGTCAAAGCAGGCTCTGACCATGCTAAATGGATTTCAAACATCATTAGAGCTACCCTTGGATATCCACCCTTGTGTGATGATGATAATGTAGCGAATCTGGAAAATCCTACATATTTTGGAGGTGAGCAAGCTGAAGTGGCTCAAAGTGATCTACCCTCCAGCAGATTTTGACATGATACATCATGAAATATCCATCTATGTATAGCCCTCCAGAAGGTGCTCAAAATATGATCATTGAGAAAGTAGTACAGCCTTGTGCCAGAGGCAGTATTAAAAGAGCAAAGAAGCCAATTATCCAAGAAGAGGTTCAGAGAACAGGGAATTAAGGCCAGATTTTGAGCGGGGAGTGGAGCCCAACTTCTAGAATATTATACTGACTGCTTGGAAGGCTGCAAAGGATAATATCCTAGAAAGGGGCAAATGGTATTCTGAGCAGGATTGGAGAAAATATGAAGCTAGGCAAGAGGCCATAGTACAATACAGAAGGAAGGCTAAATTTGGGAAGCTACCTCCTAATGCACAGGAGCCTAGCAAGTATTCCCTAAGCCTTATCATTATTTTGTAGACAAAAGATAAGGGCTGAAGAACAGAAGAAGAAAGATCTTAAGGTAAAGAAGTCTGCTGATGACAATGATGCTCCAGTTCAAGCTAAGATCCAATCTGGAAAGGTCAATGTTATCAAGGAGCCAGAGCAGCTATAGAATAGAATTTTCTTAAGTTTACTACTCTGTAATTTTTGCATTAAAATCTATGTAAACTTTTGATAATGAAACTATTGGAAGTTATACAAAAACAATGTTTGATGTTCAATCTGTTACATTTTATTCTATAATGATTGTTTATACATGTTTTGTTTAGTATTTACCCTATCATATAATACTGTTATACATCATATTGAGTATTTGTTATGTATGGTGTATATCATTGACTAAGGATTATGACTTCTCCAAATAGGGGGAGATTGTTGGGTACATTGGAAAATGTGCACCAGATTTGAAGAAGCCTCACGCTACTCAATGATATACATCAAGGTGTATTTGATGTGCTTGAGTTTATATGTGCAGGTTAAGTAATTGCAGGAAATGCAGAAAAGTTTCTAAGTCCATGTTGTGAAGGCTTGTGTCGACACCTAGAGAAGCTGTGTCGACACTTGGAGTAATTATGTCGACACCAGGAAGGTAGAGTCGACACCAAAAGAAAAGTGTCGACACATACAGGCAGTGTCGACACACTGTGAAGAATGTCAACATAATCTGTGTCAACACTTAGAGGCAGTGTCGACACCCAGAGAAACTTTGTCGACATCAAATGTGTCGACACAGGAGGCTGTGCGACACTCAGCAAGCTTCAACAAGTTGAAGTACTTATGTAGACACAAAGGAGATGTGTCGACACTCAGCAAGTTTCAACACAAGAAGGATGTGTCGAACAAAGGAGTTGTGTCAACACACAGCAGAATTCAGCTAAGTGTTAAAGAG